>PVIU01022676.1:0-28862 GCA_004026605.1 Ondatra zibethicus | reverse complement strand
CATGTGGCATTTTAATGTTCAAATATAAACATAAGTATGCTTGTAAGAGAATACCTTGACTGCTTCAGAAAGACATTGGCATTGAAAATATTATTTGTAGATGTGGCATGGTTGGATATGCAGCTTTAATCTCAGCAATTCAGTGGCTTGAGGATATCTGTGAGTTCAAGGCCAACTTTGTTCACATAGAGTGTTCCAAGCCAGTTATGGCTACACTCTGCCAAAATAAATAAAGAAATAAAGAACTACTTGAAAGTTAGTATTGGTGGCAATAGCCAGCATATATCTGACCTTCAACATATTGCTTTATCAGCCAGTTGACTTATGAACCTTTACCATAGGGTCAAATAAAAGGTTCCTTAGAGTTAGTAACATTAGTAAAGAACATGAAGATGTTCTTATTTTTGTCTGCCAGAATGGCAAGGATCATAATATCATGCTTTATACAATATTTTGCACTGTCAGAGGTTGGCCATGAACTCATTAGTGTTCTCAACATGAAGGTTTAAGTCAATTATTAACAGTTGATTAACACTGATCAGGCACCAGGACAAAGTCTAGCACTGAACAAAGTTTGCCATAGATATTTTCCTTCTTCTTTTCAACATATTTCAAATAGTCTAAAGAATTCTATGTATTTTCTACAATAGTTTGGATCTACCATGTTCCTCAAAGGTCCATGTCTCATAAGCTTGGCTCCCCAGCTTAGCACTATTGGAAACAGTGATAGGGATGAGGCCTACAACAATACATTTGGTTACTGTGGCAAGAGGATCTTAAATGGAAAGTTGTTGGAGCCCATGGGTATGGATCTGTTCCAACTTTACAAAAGGTCAGAGAGTTCAGTCCTATTCTTGCTCCTTCAAGGTTATGACAGGTTTTGCCCAAGGAGTGGCTGCCTACAGGATGCTTGGTCTAAGGTGTGGTTGCTGCTTGTCCTGCCTAAACAATAGAATACTTAACATAGGAGAGAGTTACTTGATATTTCAGGTATTGAAGAGATAGTTCCTCTGTTCTTTTTTATTTTTAATGAGCTATACATTTTTCTCCAATCCCCTCCCTTCTTCCCCCTCCCCTTCTACCTTCTTCCATAACCCTCGTGATTCCAATTTACTCAGAAGATCTTGTCTTTTTCTCTTTCCTATGTAGATCCATGTATGTCCTCTTTGTTGTCTAGGTTGTCTGGGATTCTGGGCTGTAGGTAGGTTATTTTCCCCCTTGTTTTATGTCTAGAAGCTACTTATGAATGAGTACATATAATATTTGTCTTTCTGGGTCTGGGTTACCTCACTCAATATGATTTTTTTAGATCCATTCATTTGCATGCAAATTACAAGATGTTTATTGTTTTAACTGCTGTGTAGTACTCCATTGTGTGAATTACCACATGTTGTTTATCTATTCTTTGGTTGAGGGGCATCTAGGCTGTTTCCAAGCCCTGGCTATAATGAATAAGGCTGCTATAAACACAGTCTAGCACATGTTCTTGTGGTATGATTGAACATCCTTTGGGTATATACCCAACAGCAATATTGTTAGGTCTTCAGGTAAATTGTTCCCCAATTCTGAGAAATCACCATACTGATTTCCAAAGTGGCTGTAAAAGTTTGCACTCCACCAGCAATGAAGAAGCATTGCTCTTATCCCACATCCTCTCCAGCTTAAGCTGTCACCAGTGTTCATGATCTTGGCCATTGTGACAGGTATAAGATGGAATCTCAGAGTTGTTTTGATTTGCATTTCTCCAATGGCTAAGGATGTTGAACATTTCCTTAAGTGTCTTTCAGCCATTTGAGATTCATCTGTTGAGAGTTCTCTCTTTAGGTCTGTAACCTACTTTTTATTGGATTATTTGTTCTTTTAATGTCAAGTTTCTTGAATTCTTTTATATTTTGGAGATCCCCTGTCTGATGTGGGTCTGGTAAAGATCTTTTCCCATTCTGTAGGTTGTTGTTTTGTCATTTTCACCATGTCCTTTCCTTTACAGTAACTTCTCAGTTTCAGGAGTTCCCACTTTTTAATTTGTGTAATGGTAAAGCAGTGTTTTGCCTCCCCCTTTTTGGATAGGGGTGTATAAGCATGTGGAAAATAATTGCGGGCAAATTCATTATTCAATGGTTGCCCTTCTGACTCTGTTCTGTGTCTTTGTCTATTTCTTTTGTATCTCTGTTTTGTCTGCCTGACATTTCTAGTCTTCATGTCCTCACCCTGGAACATATGAATCAATTGACGCTGAACCCTGACAGATGTTGCTCCAACATGGGACTCTGACAAATTGAGATTTTATACCCCTATATTTGCTTTCTATCCATGAGGTGAGCAGCTGAGCCCTACTATATATTTCCTCCCACATAATGTAATGCCTTACCACATGAACCAGATGGACGCTGGACTGCATTTTCTGAAATTTTACTGTGGGTCAAAACAAACTATCTATTTATGTTGATAATATTGAATTTTGTTATAGTAAAATATTTAAAAAGCTCACAAAATACTTTCAACTTCTATGTCTTGCTATAATTAAAACAATAGCAGAGTCCCTGAATGTAAACATCAGAGGGTATAGATTATTGATAACTAACCAGCTCATTCACTTAACACTTCAAAAAAGCAAGGCATCATTGGTGCTTGTAAAGGCCAGTGTCCTTCACATGTACCCCAGGTTGGATTATAAGACATCTCAGTTTCAGATGGTTACACAATGATTAATCTAAAGACTTATGCTGAAAGAGTTAAGAATAACCCCAACAGAATGTAATAACCCTCTCTAAAACACAGCTTGTGGTCTTGAAAATCCTAGGAGCAGCAGCCACATAGTGGGACCCAGACAGGAAAATGTGGTCATGGGGAATTCAAGACAGGGGAAGTTCAAATCCTCCCAGGGTCTGGCATTCATAGAGCACCTGAAAAGAAATTATTCAAATACAAAGGAATTACCATGTGAATGGTGCTTCTGCATAATGTCTGCATATGCTGCCTTGCATTTTTATCAAGACTACAAACATAAACTGCGTGAGAAAGCAGGTGCCTTTTCCCCTTATCTTTTGAACACCAGCATTTCCCAGCAGTTAACTGCATGTGATAATGGCCAGGGCACAGAATTGTTTTTATTTGCATCCAAACTCTTCACTCAGAAGCGGCTTTTTGTCATATATTTTAAGCTTGAAGCTTTTGATCCAGATTCATTAGATGACAGATCATTTAAATAAGAACGCTTGAAGACAGACTGAGGGGGAACTTCATAAGATGTTGAGATCTCAAAGAATATTACAGCCCAGAGGGATTTCTTCTTTGGAGCCAAAATCAGATCCCACCTACAGAGTTAAAGGCATTAATTATTAAGCACAGAATTACATATTAAAATTACAAGATATCAGGTTTGACAGCACATTGCAATGAACCTTCAAATTGTGATTTCTCATCCTAATAATGATGATAAGAACAGACTGAACAGCAAATTGCTAGTGCTTTCAATTGAACATTTCAGAGACCTGTGCCCTGTTCCCTTGTTACTGAGGGCTGCTATTCATCCAACAAAATTCCTAACAGAAAGGAACTCTGGGTCTGCTGTAGTTAATTCATAAGACAGCAAGCAGGAGGAAACTGCTAAATGGCACAGTGGGTTAATGATACACGACAGCGCTTCACCGTGGGAGACATATGGGTTGAATTCTGGCATTGTTCACAAGTGAAAATTGGTTTACCAATCTTGGTCCCTGGTGGACAGTTGTCCTTGTCCTATATCTCCTCAGATGTTGTCCTAATTTTCCGTTGGCAGGGACAAGAGTGGGAAGGCCATTTATAACAGCGAAATTGGCTTGCAGAATTGGAGGAGGAAATTGACCTACTATCCTTCTTTTAATCCTGGTTGCTTCCAGTGTCTCCTTTCCACAAGCATAAAAGTCTACTCAGGACAGCAAAGCAAGGGCAATAAACAGGGCCAATTTCCTTTCTGTTAAAGTGTATCACTGAAGATGTAAGCTTAGCATTAACTCATTAAAAGGGAACATTTGTGTGGAGCAGGCTTTGCCCTCAGTAGAGGATTATGTAACCTAAAGATTAAGATTAGAACAGATCAGTCAAAAAGATGTGCTTCTCTTTTGTTTTGTTTTGGTTGGATGGCTTTAGAGACAGGTTTTATTTCTCTCTGTGTGTGTAGCCCTTCTTGTCCTGAAACTCACTTTGTAGAACAGGCTGACCTCAAACTCACAGAGATCCACCTGCTTCTGCCTCCCCAGTGTTGGGATTAAAGGCATGCGCCACCATGCCTGGTTAAATTGCATGCTCTTCCTATACCAGTTGGTTAAGATAATTCTTTGTGTGTGCTTTTCTTCAGCTTGTAATACTACGTTTTTAGTTATAAAGGTAATGTATAAAATAACCTTGATAATTTTATAATATATTGTATATCTCAGAAGACATTAGTCCATCTTTAGTTAAGGCCTTTTCTTTACGATAAAGAAACTTACTTCACTTATTAGATGAAGTCTGGGGACATGAGAAATTAGCACTAAAAATACAAATAGAATAAAATAGCAAGAGAACAAGCTTAATAAAAATTTTATATATACAGAACTCAAATGGGAAATAAAAGGAAATTAGAGAAGCATGTAACACTGTCTGCTCTTCTACCTTGGAAAAAAAGGGAAAACTTTCTGCTAAAAGCACTGAAAATTAGTTGGGTGGATGAGAACAGGAAAAAACACCTATGACCCTAGAGGAGATTTACAATTTAATAAAAATTAAGGTAAATACATTTAAAATCCCCTCATGTTGACAAAAGAGAAATAAAAATTGAAGGCTGAATTCTTTTTTAATGTTTCTTGTTCTTTGGGTATTTTAAACTTCTGGTAATTATTTTGAACAGTTTTGGCTTTTGTTAATTCTGCCTATAACTCATTTCTACTCAGCCATTTCCTTCTATTTTTGTTTTGAGCAATGGTTCTTATTTATTATTAATAATATATACATTGAACATATCTCAGTGGTAGAGAATTTACCTATCATGTATGCTAAACTATGTTTAAATACCAGTAACACACACACATGCATGTAGAAAGCATATATATTACATATATATTGTGTATGTGTGTGTGTTTAGTTAAGTATGACAAGAAATTTACTTTTTCTTCAAATTATGGTTCCAAAATATGGCTGATAGTTCAATTCTACACTATCCTTTTGTGAGCATTTGCCTCATTTTCTGTGCAGAGACAGTTTGGGGAAGTTTGCATTATCTGTTGCTATTTAATTCTCATTTGCCAGGCTCATCACCCCTCCATTTTCCAAAGTAAGTTCCCATCTACAATCTTAAGTTCTAGTCTCACATTACTTTTTTGGACTTGTCCCTCTCCAGGCTCATTAAATCTAACCCATCTTTATTTATTTCCTCTAAAATTTTTCTGACATTTTTGGTCTACAGTGAACTCTTCATCCCCTAATCATTCAACCTTCTATAGCAGGCCTAGAGGTAAAGCTCAGCTGGTAAACCTTTTGCCTAGTGAAACAAGACCCTAAACAAGAAGCCAAGAACTCAAAGAAGAAAAAGAACCTAAAGCCTGCTTTGGCATTTCCTACTTGACTTTATAGTGTTATAGATTCCATATGTGCCTTTCTCTTGTCTCTTTAGATGGAACTTAAAGTTAAAAAAATAATTTGAAAGCTATTATTCAACAAAATCTTTGATGTAAAGGTGCCTGTAAGTATATAGAGGGACACTTCTCTTGTTACATTATGTAATGACTTTAATATTCTAGCACACTTAAGCATACTGTCTTCTGAGCATAACTTTGTATGCATGTTTGACTCATGAATGTTCACCATATGACAATGACACCTTTGGCTATGTTAATATGGCTTCCTTAGTTCTAATGAGATAGTTAAGCCTCCTCCCTGATATTTAAATGGAACATAAAGCAAAATCATGTAAGTTTCTATTGTTAAATTAATAATGACAGAATTTTGAAGGTAACAGGATTGCATTTTCTTCCAGAAATACTCAATTCAATACTGTGAAATTATATGATTCAACTATAATTTTAGTTTCTTTTAAAAGACATTGTGACAAACTTGAAAGTCTTTGAAAGTATTTAAGAACTTTTCTAGGTGAAGTGAAAGGAAAATCCATTTTATTTAATATAGTAAAATAGAAGGTTTAATTAGAAATGCTTAATACATCAAAGTTCTTGGACTGATAATTTTATTTAACTATATCAAAACTGACTGATATTGTCCACTGCAGTGAGATGTTAAGACCGTGACTTTTCTAGTTGGTTGGACTTTGTCCCATCTGATTTCTTCTGTCTGAAATGATTTAGAATATTTAGTAACAAATAGGACAATGACTCACCAAAAGACAATTTTGGTAAAATGAAAGTATGACATAAACTGTATAAGGATAAAAGAAGAATCAAAGTGAAAAGTGATGGTCACTGAGCGTACTCTGGAAGATGAATGCCCCTTTTGCTGAGACTAAAATTTCCAAATTTATATGTCCTTAGAAATCACCCAGATTCTGATTTCATATTCTTTAGAACAAAAGCATACATTTTTGTTGCTGTTGTTATTTTGCTTGCTTGTTTGTTTTTAAGTATAAGCAGTGGGATAAGTCAGGAAAGTGTGCAATTCTGTCAATAGTAAAGCATCTGTTCAAGATGGATTTTCTTACTGCAGAACCTATCAGCAGACAGGAACTCAGAACAACACTTGTTGAAGGTGCTCACAACCCTGGGTTTAATCCTCGAGTACCCTCCTCCCTACATATAAAGCACTTGCTACAGACAAATAAAAAGAGTCAATAGTAATAGCAAGGAAGCAGAATATAAGATCCAGTAAAAGCAAAGACAAACATATATTATTCAAAGTGGTATTTTTTCAGAGTCAAGATTGCCAATCAAAGTAGAGAGGCACAAATACTTGTCAGTAATCACCTTCCAGAGCACCTGTAAAGTCTGGAAAGCAGGCATTCTTTTAAGCAGTCTGTTCTAGTTTTCTTTGTGCTTCTGTGATTAAACATTCTAACCCAAGCAACTCAGGGGAGGACTGGGTTTATTTCAGCTTTCAGGATACAGTCTGGATATAAGGGAAGTTGGGGCAGGAACTCATGGAAGACTGTGAAGCAGAAAACATGGAGTACTTGCTGACTCCCTTGAAGGATCATGCATAGCTAGTTTTCTCACATAGACCAGGAATAACTTTCCTAATAATGGGTCCATTCGTGGTAGGCTGGACTTGCCTATAACCATTACGGCAATCAAGAGAATTCCCACAGACATTCCCACAGACCAATCTAATTCAGACAGTCCTTCAACTAAAACTTCCTTTGATGTGGGATTTCCCTCTGTATGCTGTGATTACAATTAATGAATAAAGAAACTGCTTTGGACCTATAGCAGGGAAAAACTTAGGTAGGCAGGGAAAACTAAATGGAATGCTGGGAAAAAGAAGGGCAGAGTCAGAGAGAAGTCATGTAACCCCCGCTGGAGCCAGACAGAGCTTTATCTGGTGAGCCACAGCCATGTGGTGAGACACAGATTAATGAAGATGAGTTAAATTAAGATGTAAGCGTTAGCCAAGAAGAAGCTAGACCTAAAGGGCCAAGAAGTGATTTAATTAATATTGTTTCTGTAACTATTTCAGTTTTGGGTGGCTGGAACAAACAAGTGCCCCCCTCACTACTACATTCCATCTCAGATAAATAGGCTAGGACATGTTGATAATAAAAGCTAACTAGGGTAACGACCTTTCTATTCATTCTGGTATACCTTCAAATGTTGCTTCTTCGTTTTTTTCCTACATGTGTAAAGAATGAAGCAAAAAACTAAAACAAAACAAAAGGAATTTTGAGGAACTTGTTTTAAATAAATATTTTTCTATAAAAGTAAAAACACTAAAAAATTTAATATTTTAAATTTTAACTTATTTTATTTTTTTAAATTATAATATAATTATATCTCCCTCTTCTTTTTTACCCCTTAATACCTCTTTGATTTTTCTAATTCATAGCATATTTTCTTTAATTGTTCATATAGACATATATTCCTAAATACATAAATACAACCTGGTTAATCGATGTGCCGTTACCTATGTTTACAACCTCACTATTGAGTACTTGGCATTAAATAACCAATAGGAGGTGCTTCCCTAAATATAATCATTTCCACTCTTAGTATTTCAAGGAGTCCATAGTCCTTTGCCTGTGGTTTTGAAACTATGAGCTGTTTACTTTCTATAGGGTTTTGTTTAGACATTCTTGTTGAGACTTTATGGGTGTAGCCTCTCCAACATTTCTAGAAGACACAATCTCACAGAAGTTTTCCTGTTCTCACGTCTCTTGCAATCTTCCTACCCCCTATTCTGCATTGATCCGTTATCCTAAGGTGCAGGAATTATATTGTAGTCATAGTAGTTGGGAATAACACTACACAGTCTTTTGATATCTGAGTTTTGATGGTTGAAGTTTTCTGAAATGGTCTCAAAGAAAATTTTTGATGAGGAGTAAGGACTGTGTTTATCTGTGGGTATAAGGGTACGTATTTATAATGTAGCTATTAATTACATTGGTTTAGTAAAGCTGTGGTTCTAAGTTCTCCTCCAAGATTCATGAATTCATTAACCCTGAGTATTTCACCATTTTCCCATACTACTCATGATTTCCCTCCTGTTCAGAAGACTGTAAATAAAAGGGAAGTCCAAGGCCCTCTCCCCTCCATCCCGGCCTAGGAAGGTGTGCATCCAAATAGACTAGGTTCCCAAAAAGATAATACATGCAGAAGAGATAGGTCCTAGTGTCATTGTTGATGGCTTCTCAGTTTGCCCCCATTGGCAGCCACATTCAGAGAGTCTGGTTTGACCATATGCTCATCGACGGGACCTTGGGATCTCAGTCCATTGCTCTGATGTGAATGTGGGTCTCTGTCTGTATCTCCATCCATCGGACGAAATTTCTATGGTGATGATCAAGATATTCATCAATGTGACTATGGGACAGGACTAGTTCAGGCACCCTCTCCTCTGCTTCCCAAGTACCTAGCTGGGGACATCCCTGTGGACACCTGGGATCCCCTCTAGAGCCAAGTATCTTGCCAATCCTAAAATGGCTCCCTTAATGTAGATATCTTATTCCCTTCTCCAATATCCACCTTTCCTCCATCTCCACCCTCCCACTCCCCCAAGCTCTCCCCAGTCCTTCCCTTCTCCCTTCTCCTTCCCCCTCTCTCCGTCCCCCATCCCCCATACCCCCACCTTTATCCCTGCCCCTGTGCTTCCAACTTTTGCCTAGCAATCTTGTTTGCTTTCAATTTCTAGGAGGATCTATATATGTTTTTCTTTGGGCTCACCTTGCTATTTGGCTTCTCTTGGCTTGTGAGCTATAAGCTTAGTGTCCTTTGTTTATGGCTAGAGTCCACTAATGAATGAGTATATACCATAATCATCTTTTTGGGTTTGGGTTACCTCACTCAGGATAGCGTTTTCTATTTCCATCCATTTGCATGCAAATTTCAAGATGTCATTGTTTTTTACCATTGAGTAGTACTCTAATGTGTAGATGGGCCACACTTTCTTTATCCATTCTTCCATTGAGGGGCACCTAGGTTGTTTCCAGGTTCTGGCTATTACAAATAATGCTGCTATGAACATAGTTGCACAAATGCTTTTGTAGTATGATTGGACTTCTCTTGGGTATGCTCCCAAGAGTGGTATTGCTGGTTCGTGAGGTAGGTTGATTCCCAATTTCCTGAGAAACCGCCACACTGATTTCCAAAGAGGTTGCACAAGTTTGCATTCCCACCAGCAATGGATGAGAGTTCCCCTTACTCCACATCCTCTCCAGCATAGGCAATGGTTGGTGTTTTTGATTTTAGCCATTCTGACAGGTGTAAGATGGTATCTCAAAGTTGTTTTGATTTGAATTTCCTTGATGGCTAAGGAAGTTGAGCATGACCTTAAGAAGAAGGCCATTCGAATTTACAGAGAAAGGGCTTATTTTGTGCTCATGGTTTTAGTTATAGTTCATAATGTCAGACTGCAGCAGCTGAGAGCTCACACCGTGATACATAAGAAGGAGTCAAAAACCCCACATCAGACAAAAGTCTGATCTCCAAAATATAAAAAGAACTCAAGAAACTAGACATTAAAATTCTAAATACCCCAATTGAAAAATGGGGTAATGATCTGAACAGAGAATTCTGAACAGAAGAAGTTCGAATGGCCTTGGGGTAAGAAGAAATCTCAAAGGGCCTTTTTTAATTGTTAGAGATGATGAACACTTTAAAAGTATTTCTTATTAATTTTTATTTCTTCTTTTGATAACTCTCTGCTCAGATTCCATGTTTGTTATTCGAATGGGTCATTTGTAGGTAGGATTTGTGCATGGTCAGAGATACAAGTCTAGTTGGCCAATGTGGATAACCTTTGTGATGGATGGATGTACTTTGTCTATAAATATTATGTTTAGGAATTTTAAAACTATGTTCACATGAATAAAGCCTGTGGCTTTAATTTTTGTTGTTGTTTTATGTTTACATGGTTTTATTGTTATATCTTTGCTATCTTTATAAAAGGAGCTTTGGAGTCCTCTTTCTGTTACTTTTTGATAGTTTAAAAAGGCTTGACTGTACATCTTGTATGAAAGTCTGGTGATTTATGATTTGAATATTTCTGGCTTGGGTTTACTTTAATTGGAAGACATTTCATTACTATTTCAGTGTTTATTATGGATCCTTTTCGATTGTTGACTTTTTTCTTGGTTTAATTCTAATGGTTTGGCTGAAACTAGAAATTTGTCCATTTCTTTTAGGATTTACAGCTTAATGGAGCACAAGTTTGGAAGTATTCCTCTTTAGTATTCTGAATTTTTTGGACTGTGTTGTGATTTTTTTCATGTTCATTTCTAATTTTGTTAATTTGGGTCACTTCTCCCCTCTTTTGGCTATTTGTTGCAAGTGTATCTCAATATTGTTTATCTTACCAAAGAACTAGCTCTGAGATTCATTAATAATTTGTATTGTTTTACTTAATTGTATTTCATTAATTTTGGCTCCAACTTGTAATATTTCTTGACATCTAGTGTGTCTGAGTTTGCTTTCTTCTTGTTTTTTCAAATTATTGTATTGAATCATTAAGTCACTTTTGTATTCTTTGTTATTCTTTAATATATGAAATTAGAACTATAAAATTTCCTCATAGGACAATTTTTAATGTGTCATAAAAGTTTTGTTGTGTTGTATTTTCACTTTAATTCAGTTTCAGAACATTTGTTCTTTCTCTTTTGATTCTATTTTAACCTGTTTATTATTCAGTAATGAGTCTTTAATCTCCATGAGTTTGTATATTTACTAGAAATTTGTTTGTGTCCAATATTAAGTTTTATTACATGATCTGAGAGGATACATAGAGTTATTTTAATCTCTCTGAATTTGTTAAAATTTTCTTTGTGTTCCTGGTTATGGGTTATTTTAGAGAAGCTTCCATTTGCGGCTCAGTAGATTGTGCATTCTTCAGTATTTGTTTGAAGTATTCTGTAAATATCTGTTAAATCCATTTGATTAATGATATCATTTAATGCGGCAGTTATCTGATTATTTTTGTTTCCACATTACCTTTTTTATAGCAGAAAGTAGGTTATTGAAATCCCTTACTATTAATCAGTTTCTTTTTACCTCTGTCTTTGTTACCAGTTGTCCAAATTTTGAAATTATGTGGATGAGAGTTTGGTATATATATGCTCAGAATACTAATATTTTCTTGGTCAATCAATATTATATTTAACTGAGATATTCTTCTTTATCTTTTCTGGTACATCCTTTCACTCTAAGGAACTTTAAGTGCCTACATTTAAAGATATGTGTTTTGTAGATAATTGATAGATGAATTTTATTTATTGAGCCAGCCTATGTCTTTTGGTTGTTAATTGGGTGTATTAATATTTAATTTTCTTATTTATATGTTTATTTGATTAATTTTGTGTTAATCTTGGCTGTTATTCTTATGTTCTCAGTGGTACTTTATGTTTCAGTAATTATAGCTTCAATTTTCTTTCTAAATCTCTTGGCTATGCCCATTCCTCTCTTCAGCCTAAGTAATACTTTTTGATTTTTTTTATTGGTTATATGTCAACTATTTAAGACTCTAAGCATAACAGAAAGGTTTCTTTCTCCTTAAAACATGGCAGACAGTTTCCCTGTGTTTATAAATCTTATTTAGCATTCCTGATCTTTTGGGAGTTTGAATGCCTTGCTCCAAGCTCTTTGGACCTTAAAATGTCCTTTGAGAAATCAACTGTTATTCTGATGAATTTTACTTTATATGTGACTTGTGTTTTGTTGTTGATGTTTATTTTGTTTCTTCCCTTAATTTTTCAATATTTTTTCTCTATTCTGCATACTTAGTGTTGTAACTAAGATATGTTATGGGGTATTTCTTATCCGGTCATACCTATTAGGTGTTCTTTGTATCTATATGGGTACGAATTAGTTGGGAGAAGTTTTCTTCTGTGATCTTTTTGAAGATCTGGTCTGTGCCATTGACCTCTAATTCTTTAGCATCATCTATTCCTATGATTTGAAGATTTAGGCTTTTCATAGTATCTTGCATTTCCTGAATGTCTTCGTTGTGTTTTTTTTTAAATTTTTCATATTCTTTGGATAGCTGATTTAGATCCTCTCCCTTTTTCAGCACTAATATTCTATCTTCTGCTTCATTCATCTACTTGTAATCCTTTCCCCAAGGTTTTCTGGTTGTTTTATTCAGTTTTTAAATTCCATCTTCATTTCAGCTTGACTTCTGCAAAATTTCAATTTCTTTCTTGAATTCTGTTTTTAAATCCTGAGTTCTTCTTGCCATTTCTTTCAATAATTCATTTGTATTTTCTTGATGATCTCTCAGGTGTTTATTTCCAAGATCACTGAGGTATTTCTTTGTGTCATATTTAAATTCCTTAATTTCTTTTATGAAGTTTATGATTTTTTTTTAAATTCTATGTCCTGAAGTACATCCATGTAATTCTAATTGGCAAATATTTTCGTAGCACTGGTGAATTATTGGAGGAAATAAATCATTGATTTTCCATATTATTTTTAATTTTGCAGTGAGATCTTGTCATTTATATTTCTTTTGTAACTTATGTATCTGATATGGGCAGAGCAGGCTGGGGGAGAAGGTAGGATGTACAAGCTGGGTTGAGCCTAAAGGTTGGATATACCATATGTAGAATCAAATCAGGTGGACATAGGAGACTGGTTTGGTGTGCAGGGTGTGTGTCCTGGTCTAAATTTGGAGATTTGGCTTAGTTCTTAGGTTTTTAGAGAGTTCTTAGAGTAAAGAATCAGGTGGAATCATTCTGGATACCGTAGTAAATAATGTGTATCATCTGGCTGGGAAAATGAAGTGGATATAATTTCAAAATAGTATAGAGGTTGTAGTTAGGCAAGGACAATCCTGAGGAAAGTTGGGAGGTTGTAGATAGCCCAGGCAAGAGTATCTAGATAAGACCCACTCAGTGGTTATGGGAACCAGGCTAGACCCAGGGAATTGGGGAGGGTTTGTGGAGGGTAGGACCAGACTCTCCCAACTAAGATCTGACCTTGTTTATGGATGAATGCTAACATGATGATTCTGAATCAAGCCATAATATTATTACTACCCTATTTATACCCTAACCTCTTTGTGCTTTCTGAGCTCAGGGAGTGAGAGTCACATAGTCTGGCATGTGTGTGGGTGGCATATGACAGGAGGAATCCTGAAATCAAGAATTTGAAGTTAATATTCTTGCTACTTTCTCTATTCTGAGAGAGAAGAGGAACTCTGAAATGATCGGCGTGAGCGAGAAGAGAACACAAGAAGCGAACAACCCACTTAAGGAGTTTATTAGAAGAGAAAGTACACACAGGCCTGGGAAAAATTGTGTACAGAGAGAGAGAGGAAGAGAGGGAGAAAGGAAGAGAGGCAGAGAGGCTGCCTCTCCGAGAGGGTGACAGATGGCATGTCCAGCTTTTAAAGGCTGCCTAGCACATTCACACAGGGGGAAGATGTGACTACATCACATTCTGATGATGGGAAACCCATGCCTTACACATGCACCCAAGGGGCATGCGTGGCTACTTCACACGCTGATGATGGGTGACCCGGAAGTGCAGCCTTATGGGTGGCTGAATGATTACAAACTCTTTCTGAAGGTGAGGAAATCCTATTTGTATAGGATATTTCTTTGTAAATAAATATCTCTACATAAGACAACAGGAATGTCTACATTTATATGACTTGGAAACTACTCAAAAATCCTGATTACACATCCTTTGGAAAATAAATATATATACAAGCTTTTAAAAAAGAAAACAAAACAAACAAATGACTTCCTCAAATAAAAATATAATGGGCTGAAATAAGACTTCTCACCATATACAAAATTGTTGGGTGCCTTGAGGACAGGCCTTCGCACCCCCCACTTGATCTGTTTTGCACTCTTGTGGTTGGTTGTTCTGAAAACAAAACAAAAAAAAAACAGGAACAATCTGTTGTTTTCAGCAATGTTTTTAAAACTGTTTACCCCTAAGCCATGTGAGTTATGGTGATGAGCTTCCTGCTTTTGCTGGCTTTGCCTCCCCTGCTGAGGGCTATATATACTGTGTCAGAAAGTGGAATAAAGGCTTGTCTGCAGAACCTGAAGTTGTGCTGTGTGTTAATCCTAACATCCCTCACTCAGAGAACTACAGTTGCCATGTTGGCATGACACACACAGTTTTACTTGCATTCCAAAACCTAAAATTGCAAAAAGAAAACATGTGTCTGGTCACATATTGGTATACACAAAAAGTTAACTTCTAAAGATAAAACACAAAATAAGCAAGAATAAGACAAATTTAGACTCAACCACAGATATTAAGGTTTCAAAGTAGCTGATTGTTTTGAGGCATTTGACATGAAGTACATGAGCTTTCCATTTATTTATTCATATGTGAGATTCAAACAGCTCCCAATAATGAGATGTTGAGAAGCAGGAAGAGGGGAAAAATAGGGGTAGCCATCTTATGGATTAGAAAACAGACCTGGTCAAAAATGCTAATTTTGAGAGCTTAAAACATGAATAATAGGAAAGAATGTTCCATCAGGGAATGGAAGTCAGGTCACTCACTTTGATGAATAGGAATTGTTCCTGATAAAAGAAGCACACTGCACAGGTAAGGAAAAATTAAGGCCTAATTCAGTTTGAAATAAGTTCACTGTGGTTGAATCATGCAGTTCCATAAAAGAACATCAGAAGATGAAATTAGATAAATAATTATGGTCATGATAGATAGTGCAAGTCCTTGTATGACAAGTGAGGGATTTTTCATTTTCCTTTTAGGAAGAATTGCCTTTGGAAGCTATAAAGATGGCTAAGTACTCCTATCATTCACACAGAAGACCTAGGTTCAGTTAACAGACCTTACAAGAAAACTCACAACCACCTGTAACTTCAAGTTCCAGGCAATCCAACAGCCTCTTCTGTCCTCCCCAGTTATAAGGTAAACATGTGGAACACATAAATGCACATCAGCCAAAAATACTTAAAAGCAAAAAACTATAGAAAAAATAAAATTGAAGAAAATTTAGGGGGTAAAATAGAACATATGAAACCTTTTTTAAATCTTATCCCTCCTATGCTTTGAATCCTCGGTATATTATGTGACCTTTGCTATGACATATATTTCTTTTGGTTCTATTTCATTTTTTACTAGTACAGAGCGAGTCTTAAAAATTATAGTCATATGGATTTAAAAATAATTCTTCAAAAATAGTTTTGCAAATGATTATTTTTGTTAAGGAGTTATAAAAATGTGAATAACACATTGAGGGTTAGAGAAATTTTCCCATGATGTTTAGAAACTGTTTCACACTGAAAAAAATCAGAGAATTTACTAGATATGATTTCAAGTATTACTAAGGAGAGCCATAGTAACAAAAACAGCTTGGTGTTGACATAGAACAGAGACACAGACAAAGGTATTGGAAGAGAAGATGCAGTCCTAGGACCATGCAACTAGATTCAATCATTTTATTGTTTTTCTTTCTAGGATGACAAAAATTCATATTGGAAAAAAAAACCCTGACCACTGCAAAAAATAATGCTGGGAATGGTTGGTATCTCTTGGTGAAGAGTTTAACTAAATCCTTATCTCTCACCCTGTACAAACAACAGTTCAAAATGCTTTTAACATTTAAGATGGGACCTGAACATCTGAAGCTGTTAGGAAGAATAAATATGGAAAACACTTGAAGGTAATTGTTTATGGCTCTAGAGACAGTTGGTCCTGGGAAAGTGAGCTGAAAAATAAGGGCAATGAAAGTCTCAGGCAGTAGCCAGCTTTACTGAGAGCCTCAGATAATTTCTGCTCTGAGGGATAGGAAAGGTCACAAGAATCAAGTTCTCATGAGTTCATGCTGTGTATATATATATATATATAAGGGCAAGTAACATGTGGCAAAAAAATTGTTTTTCCATAGAGGCTTATAAACAAACAACAGTAGCCAGTTATAATAAATAATCTAGAATAAGCTCACTCCTATCTGACACACTTTGGAGTACAAAAACACATTCCAAAAAATCTTCCATGCTCTGAGGAAATTGAAGAAAAAAGACTCTTATCTTACCTTGGTTTTTTTTGTTTGTTTGTTTTTGTTTTGTTTTGTTTTTTTGCTGGGTCTTAACGGCTCCATCAGGGGATGATGTAACAGAGCATGGAATCAATGACATAGACACTGGAGGCCAGGCCAAGAGAAGACTTGTTCAGTAAGCATGGGAAGAGTGGGAAGAGCATTATATACTCTCCTCCAGGCACCCAGGCTGCATTCCGATCTATTGACATTACCTGGTCACCTCTTATTGGCTAGGCATTTTTAAGACTTCTGACAGTGCCTGTTGATAGACCCTTCAGGCAGACTCTAGGTTGGCTCATCTCTTGGCCTTGTAGGCCTTATCTTCCTACATATCCATGCTTTTTTAAATGTTACATGGATTCTTAGTAGGAGCCAGAGTTCTTTGCTCAGGCCTTGTTGACCCTGCCTCAGGAGGGCTCAACAACTGGACTGTGCATGCCCTAGGTTGACTGCTGAACAAGCTCTTACCCATCACTGAATATGCTCAAAGAGCATTCATTCCTGGAGAGCTGCTAGAGTAGGGGAACTAGGCAGTAGCCATTTAAATTTCAGATAACCAGGCATGCATAACCTCCTGCAGAGGACTGTGAGAGGGATGTCTAAGAGCCTTTAACACCTGAAGAGTCACCTCAGTTGCTGCCCACTGCTGTCAGATATCCTGCAGGAGACATTTAAAGAGAATCAGGATTAACAATAACACCCCACCAATTAATACATGTGTTGCCACCAACAAATTCAATGTTGCAAGATGTTTTAACACATTTTTAGCAGTACTTTGTATTTAGGCTACATCCCTATTCCAGAAGGGGATCCTCCATGTAAAGGATTAAAAGAACATCCTTGGGAATATTCACCAAAGCCTGAAGAACACAATTGTTGTTGTTGGCAGATTGTGAGGTTATTTTTCATTTCCTGGGGTGAAATAGTGCATTTATATCTGTAAGCTAACTTCTGCATATTAGGTTCCCATACTGTAAAGGCAAAGTGGTCTTGATCCTGTGGCACCAGGGGAATTTGAGAAAAAAAGCAATTCTTAATATTTAAAACTAAAATATAATAAGATTGAGTACTAGCGCTAGGGTAGAGAAGGTCTGGTTGTGTGGATCCCATTTTTTTCATTTGATCATTAACTGCATGAAGATTTTGAAGGATGCAAGAGTCCTGACCTCTCAGGAATAACAAATACAGGGGTATTATGTTACTTATGGTTGGTTCTATGTACCTCATTGTTACTTGTTCTGCAACTAATTTCTTTAGGATTGACAGTTTGAGTTCAATTATAGACCACTGTTCCACCCAGATATCTTGATTCAAGAACCATGTCAATAAAATGGGCTAGAAGGCTTGATCGTAGTAGATTTCTAAGGGACAATGGCATTTAGTTGGAGGTGCATAGGATCACAATTTGCCAAACCTATCTTTTCATGGACCTGAAGCTCATCAAAGAAAACCCTATCATTAATGTGGGGAGTCCTTCTGTATATGTGTTGCTTTTATTGGTTAATGAATAAAGCTGATTTGGCCAGTGGGTTGGCAGAATAGAGCTAGACAGGAAAACTAAACTGAATGCTGAAAGAAAGAAGGCAGAGTCAGAGAAGCCGTGTAGCCATCAGAGAAGAAAGACGTGAGCCGCCAGCTGGAACCTTGCCAGTAGGCCACGAGCCTTGTGTTAAACTCTAAATAATAGAAATTGGTTAATATAAAATATAAGAGCCATAAATTTGGTTATTGGCCAAATACTATTGCAAATAATATAATTTCTGTGTGATTATTTCGAGTCAGGGTGGCTGAGAAATGAGTCTGGGTGGCCAGGAAATGAACAAGCAGCCTCCGTCAGCATATCATCAGTTGTTATTACAGCATTTTTATCCCCCAGAATGTCTCTGCCCCAGAGGTGTCTCAGTACTGTAGAAATGATAGAATGAATGGCTCCCTTTTTGCCATCAAAGTCGTTCCAATTGACCGAATAGGTAGTAAGTTTTGAATCTTCTTGGTATCCTACTCCACTGATGGGAGGACCAGGTCAAAATTTCCAATGGGGGAAGTAGAGTGCCTCTATTTCTGTCAATATTGTATCATTTGCACCCATGTCCACCAAGCGACTAACAGCTTCTCCATCAAGATAGGTGGTCAGCATTGGGGATCATGTAAAAATGAGCAGTGCTCAATAGATTTTTGTGTTACCAGAGTCTCCTATTACTAGCAGGGCTGAGGAGTGCCCCACCTGGAGTTTAAAGAGACTGGTTCTTTGGCAGACTATGAATTGCAATCCTTTGCCCAATGAAATCTCTTATTGCATCTGAGGCATTGAGTCCTAGGTTTTGCCTGGGGGCAGGCACACCACAAATGGCCTGTTTTATTGCAACCCCAGCAAGAACTATCTTCTTGGGGACCTTTGAGTGTGTCATTGACGGGCTGCCTGTCCACAAGGAAGCCCTCTAGGGAAGCAATGAAGTCCAAGATGGACCCTTACTGGGGTAGAGATCTCTTGCAGCTAGTATCCATTTGTGAATGTCCTCATTGTAGACCACTGCAACTGCACTGTGGGTTGGGGGCATTAAGCCCTTCCCAAACCACTTGTTTGATTAACATTTCCCTAATGGCACCTGGGTACACTCTCTGCTCCACTGCTTCATTGACACGTGCAAGAAAATCAGTAAAAAGTTCCACTGGCTGTTGAATAAGATTGTGGAAGTAATTTGAAGGGTCCTGTAGGATGCATGCCTTAAGAGTCTTGAAGGCCAGGTCAGAAACCTATTGGTAGTAGGCTTGGTGGTCAGTCTGTGCTTGATTGATGGGATGGACAAAGTTTCTTCATCCAGTGTACATGTCAAGGGTCACTGGAATACTGATTATGAGGTTTCTTCATGCTTGAGCTTTTGTGTGATCATCATAAACCTATTTCCAGCTTTGAGTAGAATATACCAAAGTAAGTCTATAGTTGCACTGCCCATTGAGTGAGCACCTGTTCAAAGTAAGGTGAATCCAGGCCCGACTCATTAGCTGCCTTCCAGATAAGGGAGAGTTCAGCTATGGGGGTGGGAATTCAGGGCTGGTTAACAGTATTTTGTCCCAGGTTGACCACGAAGGCTTCTACTGGCCTTTGAGGCCAGAGATGGGGCACTGCACAGCTTTGGGTCTTGCTGAATTCTGAACGAATTTCCACCTTCATGGGCAGGTGGACATTGAGGCACTTCAATCCACAAGAACCATTATGGAAGTTTAGCTTACTGCAGTGGTAGTGGAGCTGATGGGGGAGCAGTAATTATGGTCTGAACTGTGACTGCCCTTTCCCCAGTAGGTTGCATGGGGCTTGCACTGTCTGTCTCCTGATCATACAGAGATCAGACATGGAAGGGGTGGAGGAGAAGGAGAGGTTATGCATTTTATAAAAGGAGACAGGTTGGAAAATTATATCAGACTTTTATGTTTTATGCTTTGTGGGGGACTTCTGTGGTTTTTTTTAGGCCATGACCATATGCCCACATGGTGTCTCTAGAAGAGAAATGACATTTGGGAGCTGAGCCTTGATTCCATCTCTTGCGGAGGGTGGGTCAGCCCTTATGTGAAGGTGCTAGGTGAACCAAAACAGAAAAATAAATGTGCCTTCCTAAGCAGATGTGTAGACAAACACAACAGACAACATAAAAGAATGAAAGGAAGGAAGGAGAGAGAGAGAGAGAGAGAGAGAGAGAGAGAGAGAGAGAGAGAGAATCCCAATGCTATCCTGCTGAAGGACCAAGGGGCTTTCTTACTGAAATACACCATCTTGTGGGCACTGCCCAGACCACAAGTGAGGAGACAATGAGAACATGTTTGGGCACCAGATGTTGTTGGGTTCTAATGGCTCCCTCAGGGGAGAAGGTGAGAAAGGAAGGTATCAACAATATAGACAATGGGAAACAGGCCTACAGCAGACTCACTTATTCAGCAATGGGGAGAGCTTTATATACCCTCCTCCTGGATACTTTTGGTTCTATTGACATTGCTTGTTAGCCCCTCATTAGCTAGGCATGATGGGGCCTCTGACAGCACCTGTTGCTAGGCCCTTCAGGCAGACTCCAGGTTGTCTGATCTCTTGGCCTTGTAGGCCTTATCTTCCTACAGTTTTCTTACAAACACTCAGAATTTTCCTTGCATGACTCCATTTTTGGACCATGTTTCAAGAGATAATAGTATAGGCAAGGATTCCAATAGTTATGTTCAGATGGAATTAATATGGTTCTCCACAGCAAAGAAAACCTCCAAGGATACAGCTTATGAAACAAGAGAAAATCTTAGCTCACTGCACATAATTATAATAATTAGAATATTCAAGAAACTCAAAATGTTTAATATAAAGAAACCAAAGAACACAGTCAATAAATGTACCATATTAATGATATCAACAGATATTTTTAAAAACATGTATAGGTGACAGATAAACACATAATGTTCAGCATTACAAGGTATCAGAAGGAAATTAAATATAGTTTTAATGAGATTACATTTCACCTTAATATAAATGGCTCATCTGAAGAAAGTAAATGATAATAAATACTTCTGAAGATGAAGGGAAAGAGAATCCTTGTACATGGCTAGTGGGAGTGTAAACTAGTCCAACCAGTCAGGAAATTAGGATGCAGGGTATTCAAAACATAAAAAAGAGAAATGTCATATGACACAGTTATATTCCTTTTGGGTGTATACATGAAAGACTTAAAATCAATATATCTGACTTTCTTACATGTTAGTGTTTCTTCAGCACTATTCACAATAGCTAAATTATGGTATCAACAGTCTGTCAACAGTGGAATAAAGAAAATGTAGTACTTATGCAAAATGGAATTTTAAGCAGCCACAAAGAAAAATGAAATTGTCATTTGTGAAAACATGGATACAACTGGAGATAATCATTGTAAGTTAATTAAAGCATAGGAAGATAAATACCACATGTTTTCTCATATGTATTATATATGCATATATGGTATAAAAGTAGATGCAAAAATTTCTAGAGGACTATTGAACAGAGGAGAGAGGAAAGAAAAAGAAAAGGAGGTAAAGACAATCAGGGAGAGAACATATTCAAATTATATGAAACATCAAATACTTTGTAAAGTACATTGAAAATATTTTCATGAACTCACTACTATGAATAGACAAAAATATTATAAGTTGTTACACTATTTAAAAATCTCATCATTATAAGTGCCTAGATCCAGGGAGAACTGGCTCTCTAAGAAACAAGTTAAAAACACATACTACAAATGCAAACAGCAGATCAGCAGAGAGGAGTGGCTGTAAAACAGATTATAAATAAATGGTCACACTGTTTACACAGAATAAACAGTGCCCCAACTGCTATCTTCAGGATACTAACAGTAGATCCAAGATTACTAAGGGAAAGATGAGGATAGAGGGAAAGAATATGTGTAGTCAAGGAATATTGATCAAACTGTGGTAGATGCACATCACAGGCCTGGTAAAACAGAATCATGCTGATATCAACAATGCTTTCATAAAATCTAAGCAAAGTTGGAAATTATTTTGTGAGTGCTTTAAGCAATGCTCTTAAGTCCAGAAATAAGAATGTAAAGCAACATCTTGTTGGATCTCTATGACAACTATGACAGGCGGACACTAGGTAAAAACATGTAAGGCACGGACATAGACACACACTAAAAAGATGATACTGTAGATTTTCATGAGGAGAAGTGGATATATGACAAGATCTGGAGAACTTTTTGGTTTTTGCAAGGAGAGAAGGGGCCACTAAGTGAATCCAGGATGAGAAGGCTCAGTGATTCCTGCAATTATCCTACAATATACCAAAAAGTGCCTTACAACAAATAATTTCAATTTTCAATAATGAAAACACTTTGGAATTAAGGTGAGGTAGAAAAGGGTTTGTGGAGAATAACTAGAGACTCAAAGCATATTTTCTGTGTGATTAAAAAGCAGAAAGACTGAAACTAGGGTTTAGTATCTAGAACCCATATAAGGCAGCTCTCAGCTACCTGTAGTTTAACCTTCAGTAGAGTTGATACCATTGTTTGTCTGAGCACACCTGCACACACTTGCACACACACACAAAAATAACAGATAAATGAATAAATAAACACAAACAATAAAATATCCATTAATATATGTAAAAGTAAAACCAGATGTATACCAAGTGGGGAAAGGGAGTTGAAGAAGGAGAAGGGGTGGTATAATTGAGAGTAAGTGAATGCTTTGATACAGAATTAATTCAGTTATTAATTCTGTTGCCTCAATGTGGAATATTTGGAGTCGGAGGTCTTTGAGGTAATAACCAATGTGTGGCTGTAGTAGGAAATATCTGAGCAGAATGATGGGAGGTATCACATGCATAGCTCAGAACAATGGTTGGGCTGAGGAGAAAAGAAGAGAAAATGTAAAAGCAAAAGTATTTGTTGAATGACGATCTTGAGAAAAGAATGTGACTTTGTGATTATGTAAGTTATTTTTATATACAAGCAACACATAGGTCATCCACTGGGGACAAAAGAATGATAAGAAAATTGCAAATTAATTTAAGTATTCATTAAAAATAATTGTATTACAATTTTTAATGGGTGATTTTTTCAAGACTTTGTCTATCATAAGAATAAATATCAGATACAAGAAGCCATAAGTATTGAAAAAAAGTTCAACATTCTTAGTCATCAGGGGAATATAAATCAAAACTATTTTAACATTCTGTTCTAACCAAGCCTATATGCTCATCAATAGATGAATCAATAATAAAAATGTAGAATTTATACACATTGAAATATATTCAGGTGTAAAGAAATGAAACTGAAAACTTCAAGAAAATGGATAGATATGTAAAGCATCAGACAGAGCAAGAGTACACAGAATCAAAGCTAAATATTATATGTTTTCTCTCTTTGATGTTTATATACATGTATATATGTGCATGAGTGTGGCTATCAACTATGAAACTCAAAAGGATACCATGAGAAAAACAAGTCAATTGTTGAGGAATCAGTGTGAGGAGATGTAACAAAAAAAAACCACATAACCTAAAAGAAGAGTTGAAGCTATAAACTGAAGCATAGAAGGGGATAAAAAGTGATGGGGGAGAATCATCAATAACAACAGATTGTTTGAAAATACATAAGCCCTTGTGCATTTATACTAATAAAAATATTTTAAAAGAATGAGTTAAATGAATTATAAGAGAAAATAAAAATACTTAAAAGTGAATGAGTGAAGCATTGGTACATAGGTATTTTTTTTATATAGCCCAGAAGCTGTAATGTATTTAAATTGTCTTTCAGGTCATAAGAAAAGTTTTATGCCCACCACATTTCCATCAAGTGAGGGTCCAAAGTTTTGAATCTGTTCCATATTGACTAAAGATCAGAGAGCTTTATTTATTTATTACTGTATCAGAACTATTCTTGCTCCTCAAGGCTAAACAACAAGATGTTTGACCAAGGGTATGGCTACTGACTGGATGTTTTACTTTTCGAAGGCCAGTTAACAGAATGTTTTGGTTTAGGGTGTAGCTACTAGGTGTTTTGAGATTTAAAGAGGTAATTATTCTTGCTTGTTCTTTGTACCATGGAAGTCTTGTGTCCATTCCCTTTTGATTGGTGTATGTAAGGACTGTGCCTAATAAACTCAGGGATTTTTCTTACATTAATCACTGTAAGCCCTCCTGACACTGTCTTCTGTCTCTTGTCGATTTCTTTCCTCAATCCACATTCCCCTTCTCAGAAATGTACGGACCAATTGGGCCGGACCTGACACCACCACTGACTCATAATCTAAGAAGATCTGAATTTAAGACAAAATCTCTAATAAGATGACAACATATTCAGAAAATGTATATTGTGTTTATAAAAGACTGTATCTGCTATAAAATTTATTCAACCTACTAAACATAAAATGATGAGATTTTTTTATGATTTTGAGGGATATAAAAAAGCATTGCATACTTGCATAAACTTCATTATTTAAGGATGACTAAAGATTTCACTGCTTTTGTTAGGTAAAACCATCCCAACTACATATTATTCATATATTCTTTTATTTGACTTTTGAGACAGACTTTCCAAGAAGTCTTCACATAGCTTAGACTAAAACCTATAGAAACCATCTTTCTTTGGCCTTTTGAGTGCTGAAATTTCAGGGGTGAGCCACCACACAGATGCCTCCAAATTATTTACAAATTATGTTCTAATGATCAACTAAAATGAGTTCCTCCATTACTACTACTTAATTTTGTATTTGTAACTCTTTGATTCCTCTTGTATACCCATCTAGTACTGACATACTTAAAGAGTGTCTCACAAATAAAGGTTCTATAATTCTAATGGCTCATAGTATTCACTCATGTCAATGAGGCAGAGAAATACAGAATATATGTTCTCTGTCCAATTTCCATTTCACCATCATGTCATCTCAAATTCTGTGATATAGATTCAAAGATTTAGAATCCTAAGGATTCAAAAATAGCAGGATATGGGAAACACAGAGGGAACTAAAATGTACTTTGTTCAAAAAGGCCATAATGATATAACTTGTTAATAACTTGTGTGATAATTTTATAACTAAAAATAATAAAAGGATCAAAGCATGAGATAAAGGTGTGGAGCAACGGTAACTAGTTCACAAAAATGGTGTGCATTTCCCACAAATATTCTGGGATGTTAACTTGTGTATAATCAAGAGCTCATATTATCTCTTGAAATTTGCTTCAGAGAAAGTAAAATACCTCCTGGATACATCTGTCCCTAGGTTTGAGAAATTCCATTTCTATTATCACAAGGACAAAAATAAGCTTTAAAATGTTTGATTATTGCTGGTTTAAATACAACTTTAAGAAAAGGATAAAGTAATTAAAGAATAGAGTAGGTGCCATAGCACACACAGGAGCCACATGAAATGACAGACACAGAGCACTATGTATACAGATTAATGGCAAGAGAAAATGCCTTGATTGCTTTTGACAACATTGCCAAGTGGCCTGAAGTGTTCCATTCCAATTTTAGAGTTAGGATTTCTGAAGAATTTCTTTTGTTAAAAAAGACACTAGACCTTGAAATTATTAAGTTAAAAGATAATTAAGAAAGATGGGCCCACTGATAGATATAATCTCCTCCTTTCCTTAACCTCTCCTTTTAAGTATGCTTCTGTATAAAGATGCATAATTTTATACCCTCATGGTATTTCAGAGGTGTTTATTTCTGAATACAGATCATGATATTCTGTTATATTTGCAGAAGAAATGTCACTGGCCACTTGTGTTGGATGAGCCTCTTTGTTATATCATATTAAGAGTTTTGAAAAAATTGTCATATTCATTTTAAGAGAGAATAAGAGACAACCTTACTGATTCAACCATGATAGCTTCTCCTATATGGAATTAAAGCAGCATAATTTCAGCAATTTTCTTTTTTACACTAATACCACACTTCATTATTTTATATTTCAAGGCACTTTAGAAACTCTTACTTGCTTTTAATCTATCACTTACTAGTGGCAATCACTACTTCATTTCAGGTCTTGATGCTCTTAAGAATTTGAACTTGTGAAACAACCCTGTTCTTAATATTGTTTAAAAACCACAGGAAGAGAAAAATCCCTAGCTTTATTAGAGCCACTCTCAAAAATTTTATATTCATTGTACTTATTTTGACATGACATGTTTTAAAATAAAGTGGGTTGTCATTTTCTCTTTTAAAAATTGGGAAATCAAGAAGTTACTCTCACTGGACTAAATAGGGGAAGTACAACAATGTGGTTTCATAGAAGTGACGTGAATGCCATGCTGTGAAATAGAGCTTAAAAAGTACCTGAACTGAAGTTAATGCCACCTAATGTCTATGTCTGGATGGAATGAAACATTTGCTAAAGCTGCCTGAAGGGACAAGTCTTATGAGAAGCATCAAAACAAATGAGGAACCATATAGAAGTCAGTGAATAGGCCCAATGGGAAGGAAAGAATGCTCAAAGTACACAGACAGTACACAAGAGGACAGGTATCAATGTGCAGAAAATAAATTTAAAGGATTAAAGTACAAAAGGTTGAGGTGTTAAAACAAGACTATCAGATATGTTCTCCCAAGAAACGAAGTGGCCATGAGTAAAAGCTGAGATATCAGGAGCTGTGTCTGAGGAATGAGGATTTTCTGCAAAGCCTTACTTTCACAGGGTAGTATTATACATCTTCCATGCTAGGATCACAGGAAAATGGCTATGATTGCAGGAAAATTCTGTTAAAATTACATCATAATGCTGTTAAAATTACAGAGGAAGAGCATACTCTTCATAATAGCAATTTTATTATTTTTATTTTTTATTTATTTTTATTTTTTGGTATTTCACTTTTATTTCATATTACATTTGATCTATTCATTTACATTTTTGAGACAGGCTTTCATGTATCACAGGGTGACTTTGAGAATAGTATGCAGGTCACCTTGAGATTCCAATCCTCTTACCTCCCAAATGATGGTATTACAGACATGTATCAATATGATCAGCTATACGCTTTTACATTTTTTTTTCTTTTTTTAAAAATTGCTTCCTAAATAAAACATTCAAAATAGTCCTGTGGGAAATTCAAGGCCCTCCCCGCTCCATCCAGGCCTAGGAAGGTGTTCATCCAAACCGATTAGGATTCCAAAAAGCCAGTACATGCAGTAGAATCAATTTCCAGTGCCGTTATCATTGGCTTATCAGTCAGCCCCCATTGTCAGCCACATTCAGAGAGTCCAGTTTGATCACATGCTCATTCAGTCCCAGTCCATTTGGCCTTGGTGAGCTCCCATTAGATCAGTCACCCCATCTCAGTGGGTGGACAAATCCCTCGCAGTTTTGACTTCCTTGCTTATCTTCTCCCTCCTTCTGCTCTTCAACTGGACCTTGGGAGCTCAGTCCAGTGCTCCAGTGTGGGTCTCTGTCTCTATCTCCACCCATGGCTGGACAAAGGTTCTATGGTGATATTCAAGATATTAATCAGTGTGACTATGGGATAAGGCCAGTTCAGGAACCCTCTCCTTTACTGCCCAAGGATCTAGCTGGGGACATCCCCTTGGAAACCTGGGAACCCCTCTAGAACCAAGCCTCTTCCCAACCCTAAAATGGCTCCCTTAATTAAGATATCTTCTTCACTGCACCCTTATCCACCCTTCCTCTATCTCAACCATCCGACTCCCCTAAGCTCTCCCCAATCCTCCCCTTATCCCTTCTTCCTCACCCTCTCCCCTTGCCCCCACCACACTCCCACCCCCATGCTCCCAACTTTTGCCCAGCAATCTTGTCTGCTTCCAATTTCCAGGAGGATCTTTATATGTTTATCTTTGGGTACACCTTATTATTTAGCTTCTCTAGGATCACGAACTATAGGCTCAATGTCCTTTGTTTATGGCTAGAATCCACTAATGAGTCAGTACATACCATATTCATCTTTTTCAGTCTGGGTTCTCACTCAGGATAGTGTTTTCTACTTCCATTCTTTTGCATGCAAAATTCAAGATGTCATTGTTTTTTACCGCTGAGTAGTACTCTAATGTGTAGATGGGCCACACTTTCTTTATCCATTCTTCCATTGAGGGGCACCTAGGTTGTTTCCAGGTTCTGGCTATTACAAATAGTGTTGCTATGAACATAGTTGAACAAATGCTTTTGTAGTATGATTGGTCATCTCTTGGGTATATTCCCATGAGTGGAATTGCTGGATTCTGAGGTAGGTTAACTCCCAGTTTCCTGAGAAACTGCCACACTGATTTCCAAAGTGGTTGCACAAGTTTGCATTCCCACCAGCAATGGATGAGAGTTCCCCTTACTCCATATCCTCTCCAGCATAGGCAATCATTGGTGTTTTTGATTTTAGCCATTCTGACAGGTGTAAGATGGTATCTCAAAGTTGTTTTGACTTGCATTTTCCTGATGACTAAGGAAGTTGAACATGACCTTAAGTATCTTTTGGACATTTGAACTTCTTCTGTTGAGAATTCTCTGTTCAGTTCAATACCACATATTTTAATTGGGTTATTCAGAATTTTAATGTCTAGTTTCTTGAGTTCTTTATATATTTTGGAGATCAGGCCTTTGTCTGATGCAGGGTTGGAGAAGAGCTTCTCCAATTCAGTAGGTTGCCATTTTGCCTTAAAGACAGTGTCCTTTGCTTTACAGAAGCGTCTCAGTTTCAGGAGGTCCCATTTAATCATTGTTGCTCTTATTGTCTGTGCTACTAGGGTAATATGTAGGAA
>PVIU01022675.1:0-28890 GCA_004026605.1 Ondatra zibethicus | reverse complement strand
GAGAGGGGGAAGGAGAATGGAGAAGGGAAGGACTGGGGAGAGCTTGGGGGAGTGGGAGGGTGGAGATGGAGGAAAGGTGGATGTTGGAGAATGGAATAAGGTATCTATATTATTGGAGTCATTTTGGGACTGGCAAGATACTTGGCTCTGGAGGAGATCCCGGGTGTCCACGCGGATATCCCCAGCTGGGTCCTTGGGCAGCAGAGGAGAGGGTGCCGGAACTATCATTGTCCCATGGTCACACTGATGAATTTCTTGATCACATCCATGGAAATTTCGTCCGATGGATGGAGATAGAGACAGAGACCCACATTCACACCAGAGCAATGGATTGAGCTCCCAAGGTCCAGTCGAAGAGCAGAAGAATCTTCATCCAGCTACGGATGGAGATAGAGACAGAGACCCACGTTGGAACACTGGACTGAGCTCCCAAGGCCCAGTTGAAGAGCAGAAGGACGGAGAAGATGAACACAGAAGTCAGAACCGCAAGGGATTTATCCACCCATTGAGATGGTGTGCCCGATCTGGTGGGAGCTCACCAAGGCCAGCTGGAGTGGGACTGAATGAGCATGGGATCGAAGCAGACTCTCTGAATGTGCCTGACGATGGGGACTGGCTGGAAGGCCAATGATGGTGGCACTGGGATTTGATTCTGCTGCATGTACTGGCTTTTTGGGTTTGGATTAACATCTTCCTAGGCCTGGATGGAGGCGAGAGGGCCTTGGGCTTCCCACTGGGCAGGGTAAACTGCCCTCTCTTGGGACTGGAGGGGGGGAGGGGGAGTCGGGAAGCGGGAGGGAGGTGGGAGGAATGGAGGAGGTGGAGATTTTGAATGGTACTATTTATAATGCAATAATAAAAAATTAAATGTGGGGAAAAAAAAGAAAACGAATCTCCAAGCCATACATCAGACATAAGGACCAAAGAACTCTAGGTGGTTAGTAGTATGGCTATTAGTAAATCCTTCTCTTACTGGTTAAAGTCATTTCTGTTAATAATTCATACAGAAATCTGACTGATTAGAAGTGCAACTTCTAGAAAGAGATGTTTTATTTAAATATTATCAACATATTAAAGTATATCTTATCCAAAAAAAATTTACCAAATTTTATGAATACAAATTTGAGGACTAGGACATTTAACTAAATACAGCTACTGTAAATTCACAGAAATAAAATCTTAGGTTTTGACCTTATTTTCCTTAAATTAAGTATCAGTAACATACATTGCAGGTGACAGTTACATTAATTTTCTTACTTATATGACTTATTTCTATCTTCCGAGTCTGTTATTTGCTACCTTGCTACCTAAATATTTTTCTTAGTTTTTGTTATGTAAGCCCACATATTCAATCTATTGGAATAAAATCACAATGTTATGAATAATCAAATAAGAAAATTGTTGGTCATTTACCTCAGAATCTTTTATAGTCTTCAGGGAAACCACCACTTTTTTCAAATTACTCATATGTCCATAACTATTCCTTGTTGGGATTTTGTTCTTGTTATGATAACACTTTAGAGAAAACTTTCACCATCCATTTGAAATAGACAATGATATCAATGCTATTGGTCAAAAGCAAAAATACAGATGCAAATATTCACATATATACATACACACACAAATAGGAATTTTTTTAGCTCTCATATGTGACTTGTGGAAGAAAGCATAGTGAGATCCTAAGTAGTTTAAAAATGATTTGAACAGGAGGAATAGCTGGAATAGTATTTTTATTTAATTATTTCTTTTATGCTTTTGAGATTATAATACAACGTCATTCACCCCTTCACTTTCCTCCCTCCATATCTACTGTATACACCTCCTTGCTTTCTTTCAAATCCATGTCAATTTTTCACTAATAATTGTATTACACACAGATAGATATATAGAGAGATATACATGTAATATATACATTCATACATATGTGTATGCATTTCTAAATACATATATATATAATCTGCTAAAACCAAATAAATTTAATTGTATATATGTTTTCATACTTGACCATTTTATATTGGATAACTAACTGGTATGCTCTTCCCTATGGAAGATATTTCTACTGATTGTAGAATTTCTTAGTTGTTTATAGTTCTTTTTGTAGAATAGCGGACTCCTGGACTTTCAACCACTCACTTCGGTATCTTTATTGCTATTTTACTTGTTCGGCCCATCTTTAGGCAGTAAAGTTGGTGAGAACAGAAGAATGTAGGGCTTTTAAGTGACTAGAAGATTAAGATACTCTGAGGATTCCTTTAAATGTGCTATGCCATTCACAGTTTGAACTTCTCTTTAAAATCAAAGGAGGGAACAGACAGTGGGTAAAGGGAGATATGTGAAAGTTGAGCTTGAATGTTTTCAGTGGTTATGTTTCAAAACTTGTACAGTTCTGTTCTTTGGCTAATGTTTTCCCCTTAGCATGTATATCATTATTGTAAAGGAGGAAAAGGAAGGGTGTGAAAGCTGAGTTCATATTCAGTACCAAAAACTCCTTAAAATTATTGCTATTCTCAGAAATTATGTACGTTATATATTCTGTTGGATATGCCAATAATACAAAAGAATAATGAAAATCATGCTCTCTTAATGATAAAATATAAAACAATAGTGGATCTTCTTATCTTGACTTAATATATATTTTCCCAGAACCTTGTATATAATTAAAGATAGAACGATACTTGTATAAACAAATAATATTTGGAGAAATGATAAGATTGGTATGTGAGATGAGTGATATTAGCAAATGTTTACCATTATTAATTTTTATTTTTTATGGAAACTCAAGTTAGAAGGGAGAAACTACAAAGAATTTGGCATAAAACCGAATGAATTGGTGATTCTATTACTAAATTTCTTCTGTGTGATGCTGGACATGTTATTAGTGTGAACCTTATTTTTATCAGATTAGCACTCAGACAGTGATATTATGAAAAGTCATAAAGTGATATTTTCTGAAGTATCTTTTATAATTAATGTAGTTTCTTTATAATTTAACTCCTTTTGAAAATTCACATTCTACTCCAGGCATTTCTTTCATTTTAGTCTCCAATACAAACTCATATCCACTCATTCCTACTTCATTTTCACACAAAGAAAATGGCTAATAATGAAAAAACTTTGCTCTAAAATTTATGTGTTCTTTAATCAAAAAAGAAAAGTTTTTGACAAATTATTCCATATAAGAATTTTGAATCATTTTTAAGAAATGTCTTCTCAGGCCAGCCTGGTCTACAAGAGCTAGTTCCAGGACAGGCTCTAAAACTGCAGAGAAACCCTGTGTCAAAACCAAAAAAAGTCTTCTCTGCATTTATTTGTTTAAGTAAGTTTCTGAGTGAAATCAATTATCTCTATGCCATGTTTCCATGTTCTCTAAATCTTTTATGTCATTGAGACATAGAAGTACTTTGTCACTTTTAACTTTTCTTTCTTATAAAACACTTACTATTTGAGGAAACATTCTAAATCAAGTCAATCAAGTCTTCATTTCTGCATTAATATGTGGCCTTTTACTTCAGTACTTATTTGTTTTTGTATTCCACCAAGTTTTAAGATAAGAAAAAATAACCATTTCATTGTTTTGCTAATAAGGATTTATAATTGAATAAAACACCCTTAAATATAATGTTGCTTATTTCAATCTGTGCTTTTTTGCAGAGGCTTCCAAGATTGTGCAAACTCAAAATAAGAAGCAAGGATGGCAGAGTTATCCACAGAATAAACAAAGAACATAGTAAGGTAACAGAGCCGTAACATTAGCACAAATCAGAAGAACACAAAACAGTATGTTTAGGCAAAAGAAAGTCATCTGTTCTTCGATTTTCAGTTATTCCAATTACACTTAAAAGGGAAAGAAAAAAATCCCTTTGGTTGCATGCAGAAGAAAATAAAACAATGCATTTCACAATTGAGAGTACTGGGGACTTTGTTCTAAAATCAGAAGAGATCAGAAGATTTTGAATCTTTTTCATGGTGACTGTTTTTCTAACATTATCTCACTTGTTCTATTTTGTTATTTGCCTATGATGTATCCTATCTGTACACACTGAGTTTTATTCTATATTTATTTGTGAAAGAATTAGAGAAAAATATTAAATATCAGTTAATTTTTACAATATTCTTGATATCATGTTACAGATTAAATATATTTGAAGTCATTTATGGTGGGGATTGTTATTGACATGGAGTACTTTTATAGTACTTGATGTCAAGTATCAAGTTTCTCTCTTATTAATTAGCTCATCAAAATATTTTTGTTGTCTTGACATTGATCTTGAAATTGAGTCTTCAGATTTCTCATAAGAGTATCTATAGTTTTAGGAAAATAAATCTTATAAACAATTATCAAAGCTATGTATGATGGTGCATGTCTGAAATCATAGCATTCTGAAAGTAGTAGCAGAAAGATTAAGAAAGACTTCAAGAATATCCTCCCCTATAAAGTGATACTACTATATAGCCTACATGAGCTACTCAATCATAAAGCAATATATATATATATATATATATATATATATATATATATATATTCTATTAAAAGATACTTTAACCATTGAGTTACATTCCCAGATACGTTTTAGCTTTTTGATTTTTGGTCAAATTCTTGCTAAGTTACCTAAGCTAGCCTTGAAATTGCTCTATCAATCAAATAAGGCTAATTTTTGATTCTCTAGTATTAGCATCACTAGGAGCTAGGATTATTAGTCTTTGTTACCAGACACTGATGAAAGTCTATTCAAAAAACAGCATATACATTTATCATTAAATGTCAAACTTGGGAAGAAACTTGCATAGGGGAAAGAATTTGGGCTTCACTGCCTTCATGGTAAGTCTGTCCTTTATGATTACTGCACCCATGGATTCTTAATTTCCAGTTATTTCTCATTACATATTTACTGAAAGAAAAGTATAATAAACTCTGTGTTCTTATTATACAGCTTCTATATCTCACCACCTCAAAAGTATATGGTTGTGTAAAGAAGTAAATATATACAATGCAGAAAATTTCAGTTATTAACGTCTCATTGGTATATATTTTCTTTTTTTCTTCTTCTGTTTATTTATTTTTATTTTATTACTTAAAAAATACCAATCCAAATTCCCACTCCCTTCCCTCCTCCCACTCCCTCCACACACACCTTCCCACCCCTCCCCCTCCAGTCCTAGGAGAGGACAAGACACCCGGCCCTGTGGCAAGTCCAAGAGCCTCCCTACTACATCTAGGTTGAGCAAGGATGTAGAACAGGATCCCTAAAAGCCAGTACATGCAGTAGAGACAAATCCCAGCACCATGGTGTATATTTTATATAAGCATGATGGCATCTGGATGGAATTCTGCATTAGGAAATAAATTCTTTAACAATGAAACTCTCAAAAGAACAAAGAAAAAATGAAGATGTCTTAGCAAAGAAATATAAATGATATACAGAAAACCAATTTATTTGCCTAGAAATAATATATAAAGGCAAAAGGAAATTTGGAGGCATTTGCAAGGAGTGAATTAACAAATACTCCACTTATTTGTTTATAATCAATTGAACTTTAACATTATTATTCCTATTACCAGATAATCAGTTTGTTATAATAAAAAAAACTCTGCACATTTTGAAATTAAAAAAGTAAGTAGTTTAAAAATAGCTTCTGCCTGTAAGATTAAGAAAGTTATTTGAAAAGAAAAATAATATAGAAAAATATATTCTTATGTTAGTGATTTAAATGAATATCAAAGCTCATCAAAATAGATAAATAATAGACATACTGTGTGTGTATGTGTGTGTGTGTATACATGCATATGTGTGTGTTGTCCATCTTTTTCATTTATGTTTTGGGTTTCAATCTCAGATCCTCATTCTAACTGTTCCAATGGAATTATTTCTCAAGTCCCTTTTGGTTTTTCTTTTATATTCTTGTTGTTTATTCTGTTTGTCTATTTTTTGATGCAAAACCTCTTTTAGCCAGGATTATGTCAAATGTCCTACGTTAGTTGAGTGCAATCTTGAACTCTTGAGTACAAGAATTATAGACCTCCACAACCACATAAAGCTGGCTTGTGATTTTAAGTAGGATGATTTTCAACTAGATTGAGATAGAAAGTAACTTTTATACTGTTTTACAAATTAATCTAAATATTCAGTAGGAACATCAGGTTAAATTATAGTTGTTACCATTGCAATTGTGTGGAAGGGTATGTGGTAGATTGTGGTAGTCAGGTTAAGGTTCAGCCAATGTATGAAGTAAAAAATAAAATTTTAAAACCATAGTTACATGTACCTATTACCAAAATATTAATAATTGGAAAGTTCTATTTGAAAATTGTATAAAACATTAATATATTTAAATATAATGTCCAGTTCTATGATTTTAATAATATAGAAATTTATATGATTTTAATCTCTAATTACTGTTTAATGTCAGTTTTATCAGTCAGGTTTGTTACACACCTGTCATGTAGATAGTTTTATCATAATGAAAACTATAACTATGATTTAAACAGTATTAATTGTGTTCCTATACAAATATTATGACAAATACTCAAACAACTTAGTAATTATACTTTCCAATTCATTTTTGGTACAACGAGCCCAAGAGATGTTAGAATTCCTTAGTTGGTAAGTGTGAGACTCAAGGTTTTCTTTGATTTTGCCTTGTGTTTCATCATTAAGGGTTAGTATCTGCCCAATGCCTCCCCCCAAAAAACCTATTGGAAATTTAATTATTTTCATTTTTTGCTTGTGCTTAGAATACTGTAGGTTCATAAGTTCTAAACAAAATCTTTCCTTGTAAGATAAATAATTCCTGATTCTTCGGGAACTGATAAACGATTCCAGCCAGAGGAGCACTTATGCTAATTGTAGATCTTTACCATTCCCTGTGTTCTTTCATACCCAAATGCAAATGAATACTACTTTGATATTTCATCTTATACGTGTGATAGTGACTGAAAATCAATAAAACAAATGATAATTCATGCTGACAAAAATGTGGAGCAAGAGGAAACTCATCCATTACTGTTGGGAATGCAAACATGTATAAGTACTATGGAAATCATTGTGGTGATTCTTCAAGAAGATAAGAACTGATGTACCTCAGATCTAGCTATATTGTTCCTGGGCACATATATATGGGTCGTTTTGGTATGTTTCATCATACCAAAACAACACTTTCTTGATCATGTTCATTACTCATAAGAATCAGAAATTACAAAACAACCTAGATGTTACTCAAAAAAAGAATGGATGAAGAAAATGAATATTTATATAATGGAATACTACTTGGTTATTAAAGATGAAATTTTGAAATTAGCCAATGGAACTAGAAAAAAATAAGTCTTTGTGAGGTAACCCAGAACTGTAAAGACAAATATGATATGGGTTTACTCATATGTGGTTATTAGCTGTTAAGTCAATGATAACTAAGCAAAGTATATAGAACCACAGAGGATATGCATAGTATAAAAGACTGGTGAGGGGCAGATAGATCTCCCTACCAAAGACAAACAGAATAGATAGTTATGAATAGAATGGGGGGATTTGAAAGGGAGGATCAAAAAGTTAGGGAATCATAAGACTAAGGAGGGAATGGGAGATGGAAAGCTAAAATTAAGGGTCATTTGGTGGGTAGTAGCCAAACCGCATGGAGTAGAAGCTTCTTATAATAAAGAAATATATGAAGGAGTGGTGTGGGACAATCGTCTATGTTCTGTTAATTATATTTTAAATGAATGCTGATTGGTTAGTAGCCAGGCAGGAAGTATAGGCGGGACAACCAGATAGGAAGTAGAGGCAGGTCAATGAGAAGAGGATAATTCTGGGAAGAGGAAAGCTTGGCCAGCAGTCCTGGCCCCACCACAGAAGAAGCAAGATGTGACTGCTTCGCTGAAAAAGGTACTGAGCCTCGTGGCTAACACAGATAAGAATAATGTGCTAATATAAGTTATAAGAGTTAATAAGAATCCTGAGGTAATGGGCCAATCAGTTTATAGTTAATGTAGACCTCTGTGTGATTTCTTTGGGACTTAATGACTACAGAAACCAGGCAGTACAGAAAACTCAGTCAACAAGAAAGTACTATACATACTATACATACTACCAAAAGAGAAATGTTAATGCTAACCCTGCCACAAACCCTTTGGCAATTGTGTCCTGCTTGTAAATTATGCTAGTGTGCAAAGTTTGGGGGACTTAGTATCCAATATCTGTTTTGCTTAAAAGCCAATTCCGTGAAATGAAACCCATACCTGACATTTATCTTTGGTAATCATGAACCTAAGACTAGATAGACAACAGAATTAGGATAAAACCATATACTAAAGTTCTCTTTAAGAAAGAAAAGAAAACAGAACAGTTATCTTCAGATTAAGTTACAATCTGTCTCAAGAAAAAAAATAAAGTGATTAGTTACTTAGGAAAGATATCCAGCATCACCTACATCTCTAGCCTCCACATGTACACACAGGTGAGCACAGATCATTACATTACAAACACATACACAACTATACACACACATACATATATACACATGATAGATTGATGAAAAATCAATTAAAAACAAAAGGCTGCTGGCACTGATTTTTTTGTAGTTAATTTCAGTTATGCCTATCTTGATGTCATTATACAAAACCAATATTAGAAAGCTAATGTAGGTGTTATCTATATTCTTGTTTCTGAAATTCTGCAGTAGATGTCTTGCATCGATTCATAATAACACATCCAAAATGAAAGTAACCTTTTTTTAAAAGAAGCATGTTAAAGTCAACTTGCTGATTTTATTTAGTCTTGTTTTTATGTACATGTGTCCAGTGCTTACCATTAGCTATCAGAGGGCTCATAACTAACGAAGCTTGATTTTCCTTCTCTCAGTTGTCATTGATTACCTATAGATATTCATCTACAGGGGCTTTGTGAAGTTTATAATTTACATTAATGTGTTGGTTGTGTAGTTATTATTGAGTTATTGTATAGGCAACCATATTTTTGATATTTCATGAGAGCAGCATCCCTGATATGAACAGAAGATTCTGTCATCTCAGGCCCCCTGTTCCTCTGGCTCTTACAATCCTACTGACCCTCTTTCTATAATGTTCACCTAGTCTAAGGTAAAGAAGTTTTATTGTAGATTTATCAGTTAGAGTTGGATAACCAACACTCAATTTTTCTCTGCATTTTGCCCAGTTATGGATCTCTGAGATATCATCTGTCTGTTGCTAAAAAAAATTATTTGAAGAAAGATTAGAGCTATAGTTATCTGAAGATACAAAGGTAAGAATTTAGATTACAGTTACAAATTACATTCGTTTATGAATTCAAATATGTGCTGCCAATAATCTCTAAATTGTAGCAAGCTATCTGAATCATATTGACTAAACTGACAATGTATTCCACAGTTACTAAAAGCATACTATAATCACATAATTAGAAAATAACAACTTTTACATCTATGTCCCAATTTTCTGAGAATACAACAAAATGTTTATACCACTTTACAGAAAGCAAAAACCAAATCTTATTGTCAAGGTGTCATTATAAATATTTGGCCATGTCTTATATAACAACTTTTTTTAAAGATTGGAATATTCAATCCTAAGGAAAACTCCTAAACAAAAAGTTTAAAAACTTTGATAGCTTCAGAAAGTCCCTAAAACTGGCCAGATTCACTAGATCTTTCCCTGGCAGAGTAAATAATAAAAACTGAGAGTCCCTCTCAGACAAAGAATATTTATCTACAAAGAAGACTTTCAGACAAATCAAACTGCAAAAAAGACTGTTAAGATGAGACTAGCTGCCAGGAAGAATCAGAAACCATCAGAGGCTCCTAGAAGTCATTTAGACCAACTAAGGCAACTTAGTGCAGACTTTTCTTAGCATTTGAGCTGCCTACAGACTGTACATTGTGCTTCTGTTGGACTAGGAGTCCAAGCTCTAGGGAAGAGTTGCTTCAAGACACCATCCAGACAACACAGTTGATGCAAAAACAAAAAGATTTTATTCTGTCATGACAGGGTCCCTCATCAATATGCCCATCAATAGCCCATCTTTTAAAGCACAAAGCCATAGAAACAAGGGGGGATAGCCCGAGGGTTGTTTTCCAACTAATTGGATTGGCTTATTCAAAGGACCACTAGCAGTGATTGGTCTGTGCCAGGGTAGGAGAATGGCTGTGTGATCGGGTGATATAAGAGGTAGCATCTGTGGGTCACTTTGCCCCTTTCCCAGGGACTGAGTCAAAACACCAGGAACTGAGTCAACAGTTAAGGGTTATCTTGCCCCTGCTCAATAAAACATTTACAAAGACTCAAGGAGATGATGGAAAGTCCCCAACATTTCAGTACATGCTTGTATAGTTGTTAGATCCTTGGTTCCCAGGGAGGGGCAGGGGGAGCACTACTGCTGAGAGGCCTCAAAATTGGCCTCAGAGTTGTCAGAAATGGCTTTAGAGTTATTTAAAGTTCTACACTTCGGGTTCTCAGTTTCATGAGGTAGGAATTGATGATGCAACTGTCTTTCAGTCATTTCTGCTTTTTTAAGTACCCCACACCCATACGCCTCTAAGTACGCACAATAAAACTGACTGGTTCACCAAGTTTTACTTTGTTAGTAGTCTGTACTTTGGTCTGTCTCTTGTGGGCTATCTGGGGTGATTAAACATGTTCATATGGTATTCCCCATGAAAGCTTTGTAAGAAAACACTGATCTAAAAAATAAATAATATACTAAAACAGGAGTATATTTGGTCTCTATCATAATAATAATGCATACTTCTTAAAAGTTAGCATAAACTAGAATATAAAAAATATTCAGCTCTTAGAAGTAATATGAAAAAAATTATAACTAACTGGGAATATAAGTTGTGAAAATTGCAGCCTTAGGTGACCCTACTAATTTAAGTGAGCATAAAATATATTAAATTATCTCGAAATATTGAACAACAAAGTTTTATTCTTTTTTTAATTTTAGTAAACTCTGGTGGTTCAAATGAACTTTGTATTAAATAAAGAAAATAGAAATAAACCAATATAATGCTTAAAGTTGTTCTCTTGCTGATTTACTGTGAGTGTGAATATACACATACACAAATGTTTGTGTGATGTCCTTTCCATAAAAATTGAATCTTTTTTATTATTTCAGGAGTGATTATGATCTTCTCTATTAATTCATATTCATAGCAGTGACAGAATTTGTGAACCCAGGGAATTCTTGCTTATTATGCATTTATCTCATAGTGGAATGGAATAATGAGAATGAGAATTTATGTGAGCTTACAGCAAATGGATTTAGCTATTTAAACATTCACTTAGAATTTTCAAGGGACAGATGGTAATTTCAGTGAATCATAGTCTGTGAATCATAGCCTTGGTTTGCTGCTGTGTTTTGCCTTGATTTCATTTGCAGAAAAAATAAAGGTGCCATTTATTGTCAAGTCGTTTCCAAACTTTTTGTTATTTATACTCAATAGACATCAAATTTATACTTAGAAATTTAAATCACAGTTTCTAAGAGGATCCAAATACATATGGGTGTGATCATACAAATGCACTCATACACACCATCACATTTATTTATATACAGAAGAATACTCCAAACAAAGCCCTAAAAGGAAGCTTTAGCCAATTGATGACTATATACACAGAAAAACATTGTACCTCTTTGAACCCAAACTGTTTGATTTGCATTCTCTTAAAAATTTTTAGTAATGACTTTTCTGAGTGCCCATATGAGTTTCTGGTAGGGTCAGTCTCTTTTAATGATAGACAGATAATAATTATTGTAAGAAATAAAATGTATGTAGAAATAGAAGTTGGAGATCAGATTAGAGAACCATGAGTTTATTATTGATTTAAGCAAGAATTCATACGTGATATTAAAATATGTTAGACCTGCTTACCACCTTGAAAATATGAATAGAGCTTATTATTGTATAGAACAGCCTTTATTTTGTTTTATATTATTAAATAGTAAAGTATAGGAGTTTTTATTGAGCTCTACATTTTTCTCTGCTCCCTTCCCTGCCTCTCCACTACCCACTTCAACACTTCCCCAAGGACCCCATGATCCCAAGTTACTCAGGAGATCTTGTATTTTTTTCTACTTCCCATGTAAATTAGATCTATGTCAGTCTCTCTTCGTGTACTCATTGTTGCCTAAGTTCTCTAGGATTGTGGTTTGTAAGCTGGTTTTCTTTGCTTTATGTTTAAAAACCAACTATGAGTGAGTACATGTGATAATTGTCTTTCTGTGTCTCGGTTACCTCACTCAAAATAATGTTTTCTAGCTCCATCCATTTTCCTGCAAAATTCAAGATGTCGTTATATTTTTCTGCTGTGTAATACTCCATTGTGTAAATGTACATTTTCTGTATCCATTATTCAGTCAAGGAGCATATTGGTTGTTTCCAGGTTCTGGCTATAACAAACAATGCTGCTATGAACATAGTTGAGCACATGTCCTTGTGGTATGATTCAGCATCTTTTGGATATATACCAAAAAGTGGTATTTACTGGGTCTTGAGGAAGGTTGTTTCCTAATTTTCTGAGAAATTGCCATACTGACATCCAAAGGGATTGTACCAGCTGGCATTCCCACCAGCAATGCAGAAGTGTTCCATGTTCCCCACACCCTCTCCAGCATAAGATGTCTTCAGTGTTTTTGATCTTTGCCATTCTTACAGGTGTAAGATGGAATCTCAGAGTTGTTTTGATTTGCATTTCTCTGATGACTAAGGATGTTGAACATTTCCTTAAGTGTCTGTTAGCCATTTTAGATTCCTTTTCTGAGAGTTCTCTGTTTAGGTCTGTACTCTATTTTTTTTTATTGAATTATGTGTTCATTTGGCGACCAATTTCTTGAGTTCTTTGTATATTTTGGAGATCAGACCTCTACTAAGAAACTTCTACAACTCATAAACACTTTCAGTAATATAGCAGGATACAAAATTAACTCAAAAAATCAGTAGCCTTCATGTACACAGATTATAAAACAGATAGGGAAAAATCAGAGAAACATCATCCTTCACAATAGCAACAAATAGCATAAAATATCACAGAGTAACTCTAACCAAACAAGTGGAAGACTTGTATGAAAAGAACTTTAAATCTTTAAAGAAAAAAATTAAGGAAGACACTAGAAAGTGGAAAGATCTCCCATGCCCTTGAGCAGACAGAATTAACATAGTAAAAATGGCAATCTTACCAAAAGCAATTTGCAGATTCAAAGAAATACCCAGCAAAATGCTTCACAGACCTCAAAAGAACAGAATTCAACTTCATACGGAAAAGCAAAAAACCCAAAATAGCCAAAACAATCCTGTACAATAAAAGAACATCTTGAGGCATCACAATTCCTGACTTCAAACTCTGCTATATAACAACAGTACTGAAAACAGCCTGGTATTGACATATGAACAGACAGGAGGACCAATGGAACTGAATAGAAGACCCAGATATTAATCCACACTCCTTTGAACACGTGATTTTTGACAAAAAAAGCAAAAAATATCAAATAGAAAAAAAGAAAGCATATTTAAAAAATGGTGCTGGTGTAACTGGATATCAACATGTAGAAGAATGAAAATAGATCCATATCTATAACCATGCACAAAACTCAAGTCCAAATGGATCAAAAACCTAAATATAAAGCTAGCCACACTGAACCTTATAGAAGAGAAAGTGGTAAGTACAGTTGAACACATTGGCACAGGATACCATTTCCTAAATATATCCCTAGCAGCACAGATACTGAGAGAAACAATTAATGAACGGGAACTCCTGAAACAGAAAAGCTTTTGGAAAGCAAAGGACATGGTCAACAAGACAAAATGACAGCCTACAGAATGGGAAAAGATCTTCACTAACCCAACATCAGACAGAGGTCCGATCTCCATTAAAAAAAAAGGAAAGGAGTTTTAAATCTTCATTTCTGCAGGGTTTTGGGGCCTACAATTTTGGTATATAATATGAGATTCCATAAACCTTGTGAACTCCAAATTATGAAGTCTTAAATTTGTGACACAATGAATATATTCCACACACTGAAGATACTGCATTATTCCTTCAAAGAATAACATGTTCACTTTATATTCTACAGGAGCAAAAATATACATAAAAGTTGCTTAATGGCAAATAATTATTTCTGTACATGAATAGCTAAATGGCTTATGTAGATTATAGATAAATGTGTGCATATGTTTATTGCATGTGTAACATGTGAAAATAGTAATTTAAAAAGTGATCATGGATTTGGGACTTTGAACACCAGAAGAGTTGAAGGGGTAAATGGGGGCTATCATAAACTGTTGATGCAATGCTAATGTATGAAACCCTCAAAAAGAAAAACCACTATTTCAAAACAGAAAGAAATTTCAGGACTTAAAAGTTAAGTATATACCTAACTTGTTGAGGAGCTTTTAAAATGTATTGCACAGTCAAGCATTGATTTCTGAATTTTACTAGGAATGTGTAAGTAATCCAATTCCTCCATAATTTTTAAAACTCATGTTATTACCTTTCAAATTATTTTATAGATATTCTAGTGATTGTCAAATAATACTTCATTGTGTCATTTCCTAAGTCACTAATGACATGTTTACGATTTTTTGTCCTCTTTGTCAGGGGGTATATACTCTTTGGATAAATATCTCTTCAATCTTGTGCCTAATTTATACTGGGTTGTTTTTCTTTTGTCTCTGAGTTCTTGGAATTACTAATATATTTGTTTCTAAAATTCTATTGACCACATTATTTGCAAGTATTTTCTTCTACTCTGGATTTCTTTTCATTTTTCCTTCTATTATTGATGTATGCTTTTATATATTTTTATGAAATATAATTGATCTATATTTTTCTGTATATTGTTTTGGTTTCAAATAGATATTTAACAGTGTATAAGTGTTGGGAGATATGTGTTCCAAGATAGTTTTCTTATTATATGAACAGAAACGATAAACTTATGTCATATGTCAATCACCAAATGTGCTTGATAAAATTAAAAGATGTGACAAACACAAGATATGTAGACTGCTGCCCATACAATATTATTTGTTATATTATTTATTAAATATACAATAAAGTGCTTAAATAACTGTAAACATCAAACATAATATAGTAAATATATAAACCAATGATATAAGTAATGATTTTCATTATCAAATATTATGTTGCTGTACAATTTTAGTTATGTGCATAGTGATTTGTGTGTGTATGTGTCTGTGTGTGTGTGTGAATTTAAACACGTTTTTGCTGAACCATTCTGATGCCTCAGTAATTCATGTTTTGACAATTACATTAGGTTTGATTACACAAAAATTACTATAAGCACATAATATTCTGAGTATCAAAATGTTATATCTTCCAATCCATTGAAATGGGATACATTTACAATGATTTATATACTATTCAATTTTCTCCATGAAGGTTTTATATTTCTCAGTATAATTGTCTTTGTTTCTGAAACTTCTTTTGATTTTCTTCTTTGCATTGAAATCACAATAAATCACTATTCTATGGATTTAATACAAAATGAGTATTCTAAAGCAAAATTATATTAACTGTTGCTTTATCAGTTTTATGTTAAGCAATCAATGTTCCTAGGTAAAAAAAAAAAGAATTATTTGACTGATTACACTGTTTTGTAATAATTATTGAGTTGTGACAGGATGGTAGCCTGGTTAAGTATGAGTCTGAATATTAATTCTAAATGTCAAGAATATGAAGACTATTTACTATTTAAAAACGTCTGTGGTGAGTTAAACAGTAGTATACAAATGGAAAGAAGTCTGTGTTGTTGTGAACAGACATAGAAAAATGTGAAATCTTGCCAACATTGAAAAAACACATCATTGAAACTAAGAAAGTAAAAATACTGTTCATGATACAAAGCCTTTAAATACTAGGTTTTAATCATAAGAATCAATTTTGAAAAAGTTGAAAAACTATTTAGAATTTTTGATAAGAAAAGAAATGAATAGAGCTATAATTTGGCTATGCTTTTCAATTATATACTGTATAGAAATGCTAATCTAAATGTTACCATTAGAGGAAGTTTTAAACCAGTTTATTTTATTGAATTTTCCATTTGTTTTAATCCTGACTGCAGCTTCCACTTTCTCACCCCTCCCACACCTCCACTCTGCCTCCTCTCCACAATGGACCCTTTCCCCACCTCTGTTCAGAAAGTTCTAGGCCTTCCATGGGTGTCAACAAATCATGGCCTAAAAAGTTGAGGTAGACCTAAGCTTCTCTCCTTGTATTAAGGCTGAGCAAGGCAACCTAGCATTAGAAACAGGTTCTCAAAAGCCAGCCAAAGTGTTACAGACAGGCTCAGCTCCAACTGCCAGAATTCCCATAAGTAGACCAAGCCACACAACTGTCACATGTATACAAAGGCCTAGGCCTGTCCCATACAGGCTGTCTAACAAGTGGTTCAGAGTCTATGAACTCCCATGAGCCAGATAGTTGCTTCTGTAAGTTCCCATGTGATGATCATGACACATGGTGCTTCAGGAGCTCCTTCTGCTCTTTCAGCCAATAGCCTTTAAGGTACCAGCCCATTTGGGAATAGTCTCTTTTGCTTTAAAATGCAGCGGTAGCCCTGCTCTCTCTCTCTTGCCTCTGGCTCCACTTCCGGCTACTAGACTCTGTTCCTGGTCGTACAAGAGGGCTGTTGTCTAAGGCAATGATCTGTAACTTTTCCCCTTAAATAAGTAACCCTTTTATTAATCATAGTTCCAAACTGGTGTGGAATTGTTTTGTGACTTACACCTACACCTGGCACCCATATGGATTTAAACTCCATGTCTCCCAGGCTCCATGGGCCCAGACAGTCTCTCCCTGTCTGGTTTGCTCTTTTCTGAGTGGTTTTTAAATCCCTGTCACAGTGGTGCGGGGCAATTGTCTATAATCTGTCAATTATGTTTTAAATAAACCCTGATTGGTCAGTAGCCAGGCAGGAAGTATAGGCGGGACAACCAGACAGGAAGTAGAGGCAGGTCAATGAGAACAGGAGAATTCTGGGAAGAGGGAAGCTCCCTCTGTAGTCCTGTCTGGACATGGAAAAAGGAAGATGTGATTGCCCAGCTGAAAAAGGTACCAAGCCATGTAGCTAACATAGATAAGAATAATGGGTTAATATAAGTTATAAGAGTGAATAAGAAGCCTGAGCTAATGGGCCAATCAGTTTATCATTAATATAGACCTTTGTGTGATATCTTTGGGGACAAATAACTGCAGGAACCGAGCAGGACAAAAAACCCTCAACAATAACACGTGGTTTATATAATCCTTCCCTTTCCTCAATAGGATTCCCTGGGCTTGGCCTGTTGTTTGACTGTGGATCTCTCCATCTGTTTCCATCAGTTACTGAATGAAAGCTCTCAGATGACAATTGAGGTAGTTACCAATTTGATCACAGAAGATGATCAGTTCAGTCTACCTATCCACTATTGCAAGGAGTCTTAGATGGGGTCAATCTTCTGAATATGTGGGAGTTACCCTCACATCAGGTTGACCCACTCACATCAAGAGATCCCTTTCATTACCATTCCCCTTCATTCGCCCTTCAACCAGAACCTTCATGTTCTCATCTCCAGCTACTCCTAGTCTACCCAGGAGATCTCTTCTATTTCCCTTTCTCAGGGAAATCTACACATCCCCATTTGGGCCCTCCTTGTTACCTAGTCACTCTGGAGCTATGAATTGCAGTGTGGTTTTCCTTTACTTTACAGCAAATATTCACTTATGAGTACATACATATAATGTTTATCTTTCTTGGTCTGGGTTATCTCACATAGGATGACTTTTTCTATGTCCAACCATTTGCTTTCAAAATGCATAATATCATTGTTTTTAATAGATGAATAATACTCCATTGTGTAAATGTACCACATTTTCTTCATCCATTATTCTTTTGAGAGGCATCTAGGTTGTTTCCAGATTATGATTTTGAAAATAACTTGCTACAAACATAGGTTTGCAAGTGTCCCTTTGGTATGCTTGAGATTCTTTTGAGTATATGCCCAAAAGTAGCATAGTTGGGTCTTGAGGTAGATTGATTCCCAGTTTTTTTTTTTTTTTTTTTAGAAATCACCATATCATTTCCAATGGTTGTTTGACAAGATTGCATTCCCACCAGCAATGTAGGAATATTCGCCTTGGTCATATCCTCTCTAGCATAAGCAGTCAATAATGTTTTTGATCTTAGTGATTCTGACAGTTGGAAAATGGAATCTCAGAGTCATTTTGATTTGCATTTCTCTGAGGACTAAGGATGTTGAAAAATTTTTTAAGTGAATCTTGGCCATTTGAGATTCATCTGTTGAGAATTCTCTGTTTAGATTTTTACCCTAACTTTAATTGCAATATTTTTTTACGTCTATTTCTTGAGTCTTTCTCTATTTTGAACATCAGCCCTCTGTCAGTTTTGAGGTTGGTAAAGATCTTTTCCCATTCTAGCTACCATTTTGTCTGACTGACAGTGTCCTTTGCCTTACAGTTTTTCAGTTTCAAGAGGTACCATTCGTTGATTACCAATCTTAGTGTCTGTGTTAGTGGTGTTCTATTCAGAAAATTGTCTACTGAGCAAATTTACTTTCTCTTCTATCAAGTTCAGGGTAAGTAGATTAATGTTGAGGTGATTTATCCACTTGAATTTGAGTTTTGTGTAGGATGATAGATATAGTCCTATTTGCATTCATCTACATCCTATTGTGCCAGCACCATTTGTTGGAGATGCTTTCTTTTTTCCAATGTATAATTTTGGCTTCTTTGTCAAAAATCAGGTGTCCATATTTGAGTGGATTGACATCCAGGTCTTCAGTTTGATTCCATTATCCATCTATCTTTTGAACCATGAACCATCCTAGAATCCCTGGGTTGAAGCCTACTTGACCATGGTGGATAATTTTTAGTATTGTTCTCTTCATTTCTATTTTATCATTTTAGTCCGTAGTTTATTTCCTACCATCTACTCCTCTTGGATATGTTTGCTTCATTTTGTTATAGGGCTTTTATATGTACTGTTAAATTGATAATGTGAGAGTTCTACAAATTCTTATGTCCTTTGGTTTCTAAGGATCACAAATTTCAAAACGATTTAATTGAAAATTTCAATTGTGTATTTTCAGGCTTGTGTATTTTATGATATTGTATGCCATTGCTTAACTGGGGCTAGAGTGTTCACATATGTGGCTCAAAATTGATCATTCACATTTATACCAATGGATGCTAGCCGTTGGCATGATGCTTCAATTATTTCTCACATAGGATTTTCCTTACATGCTTTAATAACATAATGAAGGACTTCCTGAAGACTACACAAATGTAGAGTTTAAGGAAGAATTTGTAATGTTTCCTGTAATCTAGATACAGAAGGCTTCAAAAATACAGGGATTATACAAATACATGATAACCAGGAAAAGCAGATCATTTGGGGACATTTTTCACAGCTGCTAACCAAAATTATTTATTTTTTATTGTTGTTTTGTTGGAGGGAAGGACTATTTTATACTGTCAGAGCCTATCCCAATGCATGACCAATCTGTAAACTGAAATTTTTCTTTGAGCTTCAATCTCTTTTAAAAGTGAATATTGTAGGTCTTTTCTCTGAAAAGATAGAGGTAGACAAGGTTGTTTGAAGGCTTAGATAGCGGATTTCTATTTTTCTTTTTACATTTTCTTTGCAAGAAGTACACAAAAAATGCATTTATTTTATTTTAAGACTTCAAATCTCAAAAATAATTGAAAGAGACAAAGTTCAATACATAATTGTGGGTGAAATAAATTACACAGAGACTTAATATTAATTACAAATGCTATGCCAGTTACCTATGGCTTATTACTAGCTAATGCTTACATTTTAAATTAAACTATATTTCTTATATACACATTGTCCTATGACTTGGTACTTTTGCTCACTACTGCATGCCCATCTTGCTTTTCTCTGCTTCTGATCATTGTTCTTAACTCTAACCTTCTTCTTTCCAGTGCCTTAGTCTGGTTTTCTGGCCTAACATTATCCTGTCCAGCTATTGACCAGTAATCTTTTTTATTAACCTAATCACAGCAACATATATTCACACAATGTAAAGAAATATTTCACATACAGTCTTCCTCGTTCAGTCCTTTCAACTTTCAACCACCTGAACTGCATTGAGTGGTAAGTGGCATGAACCATTGCTTCATTGTACAGGTAATTTTATGCTTGCTGACACATGCTGTAATATTGAAAAGCATGAAAATAATTTCAGGAAATTTTATTAATAGATTCAGTGCTCATAAACATGTAATAAGTTATTGAATTTTTTTATGAAGAAGATAGAGTTCATTTCACTTTCAGTGTTATATAAAGCAAATTTTTAAAAATTATAAAACATTATCAGTTTTTATAGATCTATAATTTTATTTGTCATAACCCTGTATTTATAATGTCTGGTATCATTTTATAATGACAAGGGGTAGTAAGTATGTATGTTTCTAAGTTCAATAAAACAGGTCCATATGCATTTCATAACACAGAGACAGAGCTATTTCTCACCCTGATTCCTTGCTTTACAATGATAGCCACTATTACCTCTCCATATTTGCAGCTTGCTGGTTCCTTTAGTTAAGTAAAAAAAAAACTAGAAAGACTTTCTGAAGACTTTTTAATGAAAATCTGAATGTATGTAAAGGTAAATTTAATATTTTGTTTATATCTGTACCTCCTTCAGTTTAAAAGAACTGGGTCTTTGCATTGCTGTAGCACTTTATAACTTATTCAATAATGCAAAAGGTTTGAGAATTCCAAGAGAATTTTTCCTAAATGTAATTGTGCCTATAATAAAATAAAAGGGAGTTGTAATGGAATTTCCTTCCACTGTTCATCCTACATAAGGTGATGTAGATTATTAATTTTATTATAAAGTTTATGTGTAATTTCTTTCATTCTTGTTAATATTAACAAAACTTGTATCTTAACCAAATTTTAGTCAAATTTCCTGTTTAACTCAGATTTGAGTAAAAAAAATTCCTGAAGGAAATATTTTAGCCTAGGACTAATTTCATGTATTTTTCTTAACATGAGAAAACTAATATTTGATACCTCTCTAGTTTGTCACAAATTTTCATGAGGAACAATTTAGATGACTCACTGAATCTGCTTAGTGGAGGAGAGTAGCTTCCCAGACATATAGAAAATTGATAAAACAGAGAAATCCTGTCTCGAAAAAAAATCCATAAAAAGAAAATTGATAAAGCATCTGGGAAGTGGTGAAGAAAAGGGTTATTCTGTAAGAAATATTAGACACAAATCTCTTAATTTGCATAAACATAAGGTTTTGTTTTATTTATTTTTCTTTGCAATATTGTTATTACTTTATATTTAAATTTATAAATTATGTCATTATTAAGGAGGATAGATTACATTATAACAGTATCAATTATGGGACTGTATACTTGAAAGTCACTGATATAAATATGTAATAATTATAGATAAGCAATATCCCAGTATATATGCATGTATATCCCAAAGGAAAGTTGGAGGCTATTTAAGTAATAATTAAAAGGTGTAGAAAAAGTGTTTGATTTTCATTTCCAGTGTAGTATGCAACCGGTTAAACTGCTCTGAAGATTCATACCTTGTCTACTGTCTACCTTTACCATTACCCCAAAAGCATAGCCAGGTGTATTTACTTTCTTGGCACCATGAATGAAATCATTGTGTTATTCAGAGAGAGACAACTGTCCAAAGAGTATTTTTGGTCCATATTTTAAATAATGTTTTTAATGAATTCATATCTGTGACTAAAGAGTACAGAGTGTCACCTGTCTCATCATTTTGGGAGGATGGGAAAGGAATTTCAACATTACTTTCATTGAACTAAAATTTTCTAAGAAGTTTTCCTTGTTTTTTTTTTTTTTTGAAAATTTTAAAATTAGTCTAGTAACAACAGGAACACTTCAGCTGTAACTGATTAGATGACAGGTCAATGTGAACAACTTTGGTAGTTAATTTTTTTATTAATACAAGGACAAATGTGTAATGTAAGTAGGCTGAATAAAAGCAAGAATCACTCAAAAGAAAGTACTATACATAAAAACTAAAGCTGTATCAAAACTGGGTCCATCAGTAGACTGGGCTTGGATGGATGAAAGAATCAGTGAGCCTGAAGAAATATGAATAAACCTCTCCGAAAATTGGTAAGAATATGAGTTAATGTGATGATGTAGGTCAAAAAACAATCCCACACCAGTTCAGAATTATGTATAATAAAAGGGTTATTTATTTAAGGGGAAAACTTACAGATGACTGTTCTAACCAATAGTCCTATGTGCGAACAGGAAGAGAGTCTAGCAGCCAGAAGTGGGAGCTGGAAGCAAGAGAGGGCAGGTACATGTTTACCTAAGTGGGCTGTTATCTTAAAGTCTATTGGCTGAAGGAGCAGAATGTGCTCCTACAGCACCTCCCCCTTTTGTTTAAATAAGAGAGTTCAAACCCAATAAAAAACTATATACACTAGGAACAGATATCAAGTATAATTAGATTTATAACCAGCATAAACAATAGTAAGCAAGGAACATATTCTAAATGTTTTAATAAACATTCTATCTTATGTAATCTAAGTCTTGTATAGGAAATGGCTTGGTTAGATCATAAAAGTACAGTGACTATGACTAATCTTCAATCCCATTGAAGGCCTGAGAAGGGAGATTATTATTACTTGAGGAGGCAGGAAGTACAATCCAGTAGCTTCCAAAATGAGCAATATATGATGGAGACAATTAGCTACTTCAGCAATCACCCAAAGTCTCATTTTACAACGTTGAAGCAACCAACTTTGGTTAAGGCCTAGTGTAACTGACAGACCATTTTCAGAGACAGAAAATTTTTCCAAACCGTCTTATTCTGTCTTTGCAAAATTTGACAGACCTGCTTATCCATTTCTGGATACCATGTAACTTGTCAGTGGTTGAAGTATGGCCAGTTCTTTGTATATGTAGCTCCTGGCATTACTATGAGACACAGTCTCATAGCAAACTCCCTATTTTACTGATTCTTATCACCTTTCTGCCCACTTCTTCCACAGTGATGCATGAGCCTTGTGTGTAAAAAATTGTAGATGTATCCTTTGGGACCAGGCTCCACAACTCTGAATTTTTATTGGTTTTGATTTCCTATAAGAGTATCCTTCTATATAAGTTTCCTTAATTAGCTTTGAGAACTATGCTTATCTTTGTGTGTAAGGGCAAATATTTATAATGTTCAGTAAGTGGCAGTTGTAGATTTTTGTCCAAAATCCATGACTTTACTTTTATTTATATGTCTCTGTGATGTATCATAAGTAGGGAATGGTAATACCTCTGTCATTGTTTCCATCATTGTTATTTTTGCTTCTATTGTTTTGATTGCTAGGCGTCTTTTGTGGTCCTATAAGGATTTTAAGTTAGTTTATTATTTTTGTCTTTCTATTTCTGTGAGGATTGATATGAGGATTTTTCTTGTGATTGTATTGGATCTATAAATTGGTTTTGGCAAAATGGTCATTTTTAGAATATTAGTTCTATGAATTCATGCTGTGGGATAATTGTACACTATAAAGATTTATCACTCCTATTGGCTTAAAAAAATGCTGATTGGCCAGTAGCTGACAGGAAGCATAGGTGGGGTGAACAGACTAGAACAATTCTGGGAATTGAAAAGGAAAAGATGTAGTCACCAGTCAGATCCAGAGGAAGCAAGAGTAGAATGCCTTAAAGAGAAAAGGTAGGTACAAAGCCACATGGCTAAACATAGATAAGAATTATGGATTAATTTAAGTTGTAATAACTAGTTAATAATAAGCCTGAAAATTAGGCCAAACAATTTGTAATTAATATAAGCCTCTGTGTGTTTGTGACTGAATGGCTATGGAACCAGGTGGGACAGAAACTTCCATCTACACATCCATGAGAATGGGATGTCTTTCCATTTCTTGGTCTCTTTGTGCCTCATATATTTAAAGATTTTTATAATAGAAATCCTTTAAGGAATTGGTTAGGTTATTTCTAGATATTTTATTTTCTTAAGGATATTTGGAATAAGAGTATGCTCATGTTCTCTTCCTCTATATGTTTATTCTAGTCTAGTGGTTCTCAACCTTCCTTATACTGTTACACTTTAGTAAAGTTATTCCTGTCACGGTGACACCAAACCATAAAATTATTTGTTGCTGCTACTTAATAGCAGTAATTTTGATATTGTTATGAATCATAATGTAAATATATGTGTTTTATGAGAGGCATAGGTGACCCCTGTGAAAGGGTTGTTTGGTTCCCAAATAGGTGGTGAACCACAGGTTGAGAACCACTTTTCTAGTCCTATATTTTACAGGACTTTTATACTGAAGGCATGTGGGATTTGTCAAAGCTTTTTAACTTATTTTTTATTTAAAAAAATCATTTCTCGTTTTACATCCCAATTCTAATTTCCCTTCCCTCCCCTCCTTCCATTCCTTCTACCTTCCCCCAACCCATCCCCAAGGTACTATTTCTTATTCTATTAAGATGACCATGTGATTTTTTTAAAGTAAGATAATACTTTTATTTGCCAATCAATTATTAATAAGCAAAACCACTTTATAATTGAATAATAGATACATTTTGTCTAAAAGTATTCATTCTCCCATGTCATGTGTTAATATATTCTGAAGTAATTGAGATTTAGTCTCCACTCAGACATCATCTTAGCTGAGAGAAGCTGAATTCTTGAGTGGTGAGTACCAAGTCAAGAGGGTTTAGTGCTATTGGTGAGTAAGAACATTATCTGGAAAGTTTAGTCACTGGGGGCTGGAGGAGGAAAGGAGGGGAGGAAGAAAAGAGAGAAGATGGAGAAGACATGATTCACAGTTTTGCCTTAAGCATTCTTAGGTGAGTTGCCATGAGGCAGGAAGTGAGTCATGGTGTAAGACTGGGATCCAAAGGCTACTATCACAGAGAAGTGGTTCAGGTGGAGCAAATGCAGTACAAGCAGTAAGCAAGTGAAGCTAGCCAGTTTCAAATCTTTTCTGGCTCCATGGTAACCAGATATTTCGAGGGACATCTTTGAGAAAAAAAAGGAATTTCCTGTGCTACAAGTCTGTAGCTCATGCCTAGTTCAGTTTTTGTTTATTAGTGTCTTTGTATTCTCCATTCCTTTTTTTTTACTTTCTTTTTTCCATTTGTATTCTATTTCAATTTTGATTACTTTGTAAATAATAGCAATCAAAATGTCCACTTCCTCCCCTCCTCCCACTTCCCTCCCACTACTCCCACATCCTCCCCCTTACCCCCTTCAGTCCTAAGAGAGGGCAAGGTACCTTGCCCTGTGGGGGTCCAAGGCCCTCCCCCCTACATCCAGGTATAGCAATGTATGCATCCAAAGAGCACAGAATACCAAAAAAGCCAGTACATGCAGTAGAAACAAATCCCAGTACCATTATCATTGGCCCCTCAGTCTGCCCCAGTTGTCAGCCACATTCAGAGGGTCCAATTTGATGCCATGCTCATTCACTCCCAGTCTATCTGGAGATGGTGAGCTCCCATTAGCTCAGGCACACTGTCTCAGTGGGTGAACCAGTCCCTCGCCATCCCAACTTCTTTGTTCATGTTCTCCCTCCTTCTGCTCTTCAAATGGACCTTGGGAGCTCAGTCCAGGGCTCTGATGTGGGTATCTGTATCTCCATCCTTCACTGGATGTAGGTTCTATGGTGATATTCAAGATAGTCATCAGTCTGACTATGGGACAAGGCCAGGTCAGGCACCCTCTCCTCCACTATCCCAGTGGACTCCTGGGAAACCCTCCAGAGCCAAGCCTCTTGCCACCCCAAAAGTGGCTCCCTCAATTAAGATATCTCCTTCCCTGCTCCCATATCCATCTTTCTTCCATCTCAACCATCGCATTCCCCAAAGCTCTTCCCAAACCTCTCCTCCCCTCCCCATCCCCTCTCCCCTTTCCCCCACCCACCCATACCTTCATGCTTCCAACTTTTGCCTGGCGATCTTGTCTGCTTCCAATTTCCAGGAGAATCTATATATGTTTTTCTTTGGGTTCACCTTATTACGTAGCTTCTCTAGGATCACGAACTATAGGCTCAATGTCCTTTGTTTATGGCTAGAATGCACTAATGAGTGAGTACATACCATATTCATATTCTTGGGTCTGGGGTATCTCATTAGGATAATGTTTTCTACTTCCATCAATTTGCATACAAAATTAAAGATGTCATTGTATTTTACTGCTGAGAAGTACTCTAATGTATACATGTGCCACCCTTTTTTATCCATTCTTCCATTGAGGGGCATCTACATTGTTTCCACGTTCTGGCTATTACAAATAATTCTAGTATGAACATAGTTGAACAAATGCTTTTGTAGTATGATTGGGCATCTCTTGGGTATATTCACAAGAGTAGTATTGCTGGATTCTGAGGTAGGTTGACTCCCGATATTCTGAGAAACCGCCACACTGATTTCCAAAGTGGTTGCACGAGTTTGCATTCCCACTAGCATTGGATGAGTGTTCCCCTTGATGCACATCCTCTCCAGCATAAGCTATCATTGGTGTTTTTGATTTGAGCCATTCTGACAGGTGTAAGTTGGTATCTCAAAGTTATTTTGATTTGCATTTCCCTAATAGCTAAGGATGAATAACATGTCCTTAAGTATCTTTTGGCCATTTGAAATTCTTCTGTTGAGAATTCTCTGTTCAGTTCACTACCCCATTTTTAATTGGGTTATTTAGAATTTTAATGTCTAGTTTATTGAATTCTTTATATATTTTGGAGATCAGACCTTTGTCTGATGTGAGGTTGGTGAATATCTTCTCCCATTTAGTAGGTTTACTTTTTGATTTAATGACTGTGTCCTTTGCTTTTCAGAAGCTTCTCAGGAGGTCCCATTTATTCACTGTTGCTCTTATTGTCTGTACTACTGGGGTTATATGTAGAAAGTAGTTTCTTGTGTCCATGCATTGCAGGCTATTTCCCACTTTCTCATCTATCAAGTTCAGTATGGTCATATTTATATTGAGGTCTTTAATCCATTTGGACTTGAGTATTGTGCATGGTGATAGATCTGGATGTATTTTCATGATTCTACAGGTTGACATCCAGTTACACCAGCACCATTTGTTAAAGATGCTTTCTTTCTTCCATTGTATAATTATAGCTTCTTTTTCAAAAATCAGGTGATTGTAGGTGTTTGGATTAATATCCAGGTCTTCAATTCGATTCCATTGGTCAACGTCTCTGTTTTATGGTAATACCAAGCTTTTTTCATTACTGTAGCTCTGTAATAGAGTTTGAAGTCAGGGATGGTAATGCCTCCAGAAGTTCCTTTATTGTACAGGATTGTTTGGCTATCCTGCATTCCGTTTTTCCATATAAAGATGTTTATTGTTCTCTCAAGGTCTGTGAAGTACTTTTTGGAATTTTGATGGGGATTGCATTGAATCTATAGATTGCCTGGGGTAGGATTGCAATTTTTACTATGTTGATCCTACCAATCCAAGAGCAGGGAGGTCTTTACATTTTCTGGTATCCTCTTCAATTTGTTTCTTCAAAGACTTAAAGTTCTTGTCAAATAGACCCTTCACTTCCTTGGTTAGTTACCACAAGATACTTTATGTTATTTGTATCTATCGTGAAAGGTGATGTTTCTCTGATTTTCCTCTCAGCTTCTTTATCCTTTGTGTATAGGAGGGCTACTGATTTTTTTGAGTTGATCTTGCATCATGCCACATCACTGAAGGCATTTATCAGCTGTAGAAGTTCTTTGGTAGAGTTTTTGGTGTCACTTATGCACACTACCATATCATCTGCAAATAACAAAAGGTTGACGTTTTCCTTTCCAATTCGAATCCTCTTGATCTCCTTATGTTTTCTTATTGATATTGCTAGAATTTCAAGCACTATATTGAAGAGATATGGAGAGTTTGGACAGCCTTGCCTTGTTCCTGATTTTAGTGAAATTGCTTTGAGTTTCTCCCCATTTAATTTGATGTTAGCTATCAACTTGCACTATATTGCTTTTATTATATTTAGATATGATTCTTTTATCCCTAATTTCCCCAAGACCTTTATCATAAAGGGGTGTTGAATTTTGTCACATGCTTTTTTGGCATCTAAGGAAATGATCATATGTTTTTTTCTTTCAGTTTATATAATGGATTACACTGATAGATTTTCTCCTTTTTTCCATATTCTTTTATTTCTTTCCATTCAAAAAAAATTTACATTTCCTCCACTTCTCCCAGTCCCCTCCCGCTTGCCCCCTCCTCCCTCCCACTGCCTCCTCAAAAGAAGGCATGGTGCCCTGCCCTGTGGGAAGTCCAAGGCCCTCCCCACTCCAGCCCGGCCTAGGACGGTGTGCATCCAAATAAACCAGGTTCACAAAAAGATAATACATGCAGAAGAGACAAGTCCTAGTGTCATTGTTGATGGCTTCTCAGTCTGCACCCATTGGCAGCCACATTTAGGGTGCAGATTGATCATATGCTCATTCAGTCCCAGACCAGCTGGATTTGGTGAGCTCCATTTAGATCAGGCACACTGTGTCAGCGGGTGGTCCAGCCCCTCACGGTCCTAACTTCCTTGCTCATCTTCTCCTACCTTCTGCTCTTCAACATGGACCTTGGGAGCTCAATCCATTGCTCTGATGTGAATGTGGGTCTCTGTTTCTATCTCCACTCATCAGACGAAATTTCTATGGTGGTGATCAAGATATTCATCAGTGTGACTATGGGACAATGCTAGTTCTGGCACCCTCTCCTCAGCTGCTCAAGGACCTAGCTGGGGACATCCCTGTGGACACCTGGTATCTCCTCTACAGCCAAGATTATTGCCAGTCCTAAAATGACTCCAATAATGTAGGTAACTTATTCCCTTCTCCAATATCCACCTTTCTTCCATCTCCACCCT
>PVIU01022674.1:0-28845 GCA_004026605.1 Ondatra zibethicus | reverse complement strand
CTGCTATAAACATAGTTGCACAAATGCTTTTGTAGTATGATTGGACTTCTCTTGGGTATATTCCCAAGAGTGGTATTGCTGGATCCTGAGGTAGGTTGATTCCCAATTTCCTGAGAAACCGCCACACTGATTTCCAAAGTGGTTGCACAAGTTTGCATTCCCACCAGCAATGGATGAGAGTTCCCCTTACTCCACATCCCGCACAGAACTTGGGTGCCATTGTAGATCATTGCCTTTTCAAGCTAATCCATTAATAGTTTTATGTAATAACTAGCTTATGTGAAACTGGTCATTTTGGGGGTAAAACTTATAAATCTGTTCTTATACTGAATAATGGCAAAGATAAATGTTTCCTTTCATCTCAGGAGTCAATCAGTTTTTATTAAAGTGCTATGGAGAAACTTAAAAAAAAAAGAGTCTGCAAGATATTCTGCAGGACACAGAAGAAAAAAGTGACTGACAAACTGGCAATATAGGGGAAACTGTCTTTGAAATTTCCTGCTTCATTGGAAAGTCTGCCAGGTACTATGAACCTGCAGGTTGAAGATGGATGCTCCAACATTACTGAAGAACTTTGGGTCACTGTCCAGGGAGTGAGATGTCTCTGTCAATTCTAGAGTTTTGGAAGTTGATTACAATGCACTTTCTGTTAACTTAGGTAATATATCCTTCTGGGGTCTTTGATAGAGTTGAAGAATAGATAGCTTTAGTTTTCCTTCTTTATGATAAAAGATAAAGTAGATATAAATATTGTAGCTGTAATTCTTGCTTGATACCTGTTTTTGTTATATGTAATTTTACTATGTTAAAGTTAAAACCTTCCTCTTTATTTAAACAGAAAAGGGGAAATGGTATGGGAAGTCCTTTTGTCTTTGTGTTGCTTTTACTGGTTAATGAAAAAAGAAGCTGTTTTTGGCCAATGGCTTAACAGAATATAGCCAGGCTAGAAGATATATATATATGATATATATATATACAAATATAGAAGATATATATATATATATATATATATACAAAGAGAGAGAGAGAGAGAGAGTAGGTGGAGCCAGAGAGAAACCGTGTAGCCCCACCAGAAACAGATGCAGGATGGAACTTTACCTGGGAAGCCACAGCCATGTGGCAATATACAGATTAATAGAAATGGGCTAACGAAAGATATAAGAACTAGCTAGCAATACACTTAAGCTATTGGCCAAGCAGTATGGCAAATAATATAGTTTCTGAGTGATTATTTTGGAAGTCTAGGTGGCCGGGAAACAAATGAGCAGCCTCCACCAACAGGGAATTGTATATGGCTAGAGTAACTGAAGTCAGAAGACTTAGTTCCATCCATGTTTCGAATCTAATCAATGGTAGTATTTGTTGAAAAAATGACAGTGTATTCTGTCTTAATATAATGTTCCTTGGTACCAACACATTGATGTAAGGTTTCAGATATCACTTCATCTAATTACCCAACAATCTTAAAAACAAGCATATTACCCAGTTAATCCTTACTGCAAGCCTAAGAATTGAAACATATTGTAGCAGGCAAGATAAAAGGATAAATGGAGCAGAGCATGGATGAATATCTAGCTGAGTTACCATTAGGACTGTGCTCTGCATTGAAAGTGCCTTTCTCCAAGGGCTTATGTGGGAACTCCAGCTCCTTAGATTAGCCAATAGTCATCTGGATAAAGAAAGGGCAGAATTCATCCATCAGATAGAAGTTAACAAGGACCAAACTGGAGTGGAAGCAGCACACCTGATTCTGGTCAACTAAAGGAAAAGATAAATGACCTGGAAACACAGCTCTGAAAGTCAGACCTAGACAAGCAACATTTGATGGAGTAAATTAAAAAGCTGAAAAAAGAACTGGAAAATTTTGATCCTTCGTTCTTTGAAGAAATTGGAGACCTGAAGGACAACTATAAAGAAGAAGTGAGAAGAATATTCTATTAGAAGAGAAGTTAAAAAGGCTTTCTGAGCAATTTGGATTTGAATTACCTAGTCCTGTTGCTGATTCTAAACAGACAGAAGATGGAGAAAGTCCTAATAATTTCCCTATTTATTAAAGGCCACATTTAACTGTAGATTTAAAACTATTTTATAAGTTAAAAATTTCCTTTGGAAATCAAGCAGTCTCTGAAATACTGTATTTTTGCTTAAAATAAAGTCATATTTAGTTTTTCAAAAAGTGCCTTTCTCTGAATTCACTGACCAGCTCCACAGCTTCATTGATTTTTCATACAGGTAGAAACCTCTGTGTCTCCCACCCTTTCCCACCATGCCTCACCTCCTCGCATCCTATTTCTCTATGTCTGTGTGGTGACCCCAAACCATTTTCCTGACGACTACACAGCTATCTAACCCACAGTTTGCCATTCTCTCATTAATGCATAATTCTTTGTTCCTCTTTTTAAAATTCTTCACTACTTCTCTGTTACAGTCAGCAAATCAACAACAAATCTCTTCCCTTGTCGATGTGCCATGGCCTTTGATTTCATTCCTTCTCTCTCCCTAGCCAAGACAGTCCCTCATGAATTTAGACTCTGAAGTACATAAGACCACTTCTCTTCCTTGCAATTACATTCCTTTCTTTTCTTCTTTCTTCTTTTCTTTCCTTCCTTCCTTCCTTTATGTATTTGAGGCACTGGAAATCAAACCCAGAGCCTTCCACATGCTGTCCAGTACTTTACCCCTGAGCTATATCCTCAATCCATTTGCAATACATTTCTATTTCTGCATCATGAATCACCAGAACTTTTCAGCTTGAAACAGCATCGACAATCAACTAAACTTTCCATATGCTAGAATATGGAGGGCTCATATTTCTTCATGTTGTCTCAGAAGCAAACCCAGGTGCTTGCAGGGCTGCACTCCTGCCAGGAGGTTTTGGAAAAGAGCCACATCCCAGCTTGCTCAGGCTGCTGGAGGAACTCCCTCCTGCTGTTTGTAGCATTGCTTTCTTTGGCCACCCACAAGCCAGTAATAACACATTGAATTTTTCTTGTTTCTAACATCTCTGCCTTCTGCCTTTCTTGCATTAATATGTTACCATCATTGAGGACTCGTTAGCTTTTAGGGAATGATCAATTTTAAAACCTCAAGGTCCACCAGGGAAGTCTTGATTGAAGCCCCAAACTTTCAGTAAACATGAAAAAAGCCCTTTTGTATGTTATTTAGCACATTTGCAGTCTTTGAGGACTATGGTCTTGGGAAACTTTGGAGAAGCATTCTGCCAATGATACTCATGCAGGTATTCTATCTAGGAGTCAGGATCCACTCCTTTTTAGCCACAGAACTCCTTTCCCCAAACAACCTCACAAATGTGAAGCGTTTTCAGGCTTCTCAGGCAAGCATCTCTTTCACTCTCAGCAAATACTTACTCTTTGAGGAAAAGGCTCTGTTTAGCTCTTCTGGGATCGCTCTAATTTCTTAAATTGACAAATGATGGGTATATATTTTCAGAATAACTTTTATCATGTATTTTCAAAGTCATTCTAAAAGTGTCTTAATATATTAACTAAATTAGTATATGTTCCTTAAAATTTCCCTATGTTTGGAGTAATGTGTAATGCAATTCATATACAGATATGAATACATGTATACATATGTTCATAAATATATATTATGTTATATATACTTGTATATTATAACATTCTGTTATATATTTTATGTGGTACATATCATATATATTTATATACTAGATACACAGCCTGTCATATGTACAATCATTTAAAGATTTTACAATAACCCTATGATATAAGCTTCATTATTCTGGGTTATAATCATCAATATGAGGAATCTGGGCTCTCAGAATTTAATTGACTTACTAAGATCAAGAGGCATCTAAGCAAATCTCACACATAAAGACAGAGCTGAAACTGCAGCTCTTCCTAAGAATTCGTTCCACATATTCCCTTGCATGGTGTATAAACCACATCTATAACTATATAATTTCTGGACCTAGAGACAGTGAAAATACTGAAAACCAGGAGAGCTCATCAAACATATATCATTAAATGAATAAGACATGGGGCAGAAAAATCAATGGCAATTATACTGTCTAAAGATTTCTTTAAAGAGAATTAGAACTGGGATTAGGATGCAGGGTGGAGCACCCACATATTTGCTCTATGTCCACACAAGATCCAGATGAAATCAGAGTCTAAGGCTCTGAAAGGGAAAAGTTAACAGCGGCAAAAAGAATTGGAGTCGAGTTCAGGAAGTCTGTGGGATACAGAGAGAATGTGACAATGACTGACAAAAGATGCAACTATGAGGACATTACAAATGAGACTTAAGACACAGCCATCTGGACCCAGAGAAAAGGTGGGACAGCAATGTGGGATTCCCCTCTGTGTGCTGTGAATACCATTGGTTAATAAAGAATCTGTCTTGTGCCTGGTAGGGCAGAATAGAAGTAGGCAGGGAAAACTAAACTAAATGCAGGAGAAAGAAGGCAGGGTCAAGAGACACCATGTAGCCGCCAGAGTGGAAAGATGCAGAGCTGCCAGCTGGAACCTTGCCGGTAGGCCACGAGTTTCATGGTAAAATATTAAATAATGGAAATGGGTTAAATTAAGATGTAAGAGCTAGCCAATAAGAAGTTAGAGCAAATAGGCCAAACACTGATGTAATTAATACAGTTTCTGTGTGGTTATTTTGGAGCTGAGCAGCCGGGAACAAACAAGAGGGCTCCTACAACAGGGCAGGGAGTAGGAGAAGCAATGGGTTGAAGATCTGCATGAAGGTCTACAATACTCCATCAGCACAGACCAAGGAAGCAGAGATCTGATGGCTAAGAGATAAAGCCATGGAAGTCTTCTCAAGGTATCATGGAACCCACCCCAAAGCTGTTATCTCTGCATGCATCCTTCTAACTTAAGATGGCTTTTGGTCTTCCTCTGGCACTTCTGGCAAACCCTGAGACAGGTAAATGCAGCCTGAAAAATCTGGCCATTGTGTCAAAGCCAGGTATGCATGGGTAGACTTATGCCTGAGAGAGTAGCCCAGAGGTGACTATATTCCATGGGAGGCCTTCTATTCCTACTTCATGCAGGACAGGGCAGAGGGCACTTACTGCTTTTGACCTAGATGCCAGAAAAATTCAAAGCAACACTTTCAATCATCCTTCAAGGGGCCACAGCTGGGGAGGTTGCTGGCTGTATCTCCTTCCATGAAACAACCTTACTCTTTACACTATTCCCAGATAAACAATACTTCCTGGACTTAGGGGCATAAAAAGCTATATTTAACATCCTGAAAAGTTGTATTAGTTTAACAGGAAATAACCAATTTTCATTCCACTGAGACATCATCACTCAATCAAAATCCTTTTCCTTGCCTCCTGTAATGAGTAAGTATTTCCTAACTTTTCAGAAAAGTATTTTCCCCTCTTTATAACGATTGTTCCCTTTTAGGATTTTTCTCTTTCCCCTCAACTCATTGTCAAGGATTTCTAATTATAAAACTAAGAAACCAAACCAAATAGAATAGCATAAAGGAAAGCAAACAAAAGAGTCCCGACAGATTGTGGAAATTACTCATTTGCAAGAGGGGCCCATTAAACACTCTCCCTTCTGTTGGTTACAAAACACCAAGGACTCAGCCTATTATCTGAAACCCATTGTGGACACTGGCTGTGTCTTTTTGGAGCCCATCCATCATTCCAGCTTGCATAGCAAATACATTACGGTGCATTCATCCCATGTTAAATGTGGTTTTTTTCTTTTTAAAATTTGAAAATGGGGAGCAAATAAAGCAAGAGTAGATGATGCTCCACGAAACACTCCTCCTTAATTAGATTCAGGGACTGTTTTTAAACAATCTCTTTACTGATTCATTCAGGACTTTTTCTAGGTAAACTCTGTTTTGTTTTACAAAGTCAGTTCTTAATTAAAGTATACACTAATGATTGTATAAGCACAAAATAATACCCCAATCAGGCTACAATACCTTGGGATTGTCAAAAACCATCCCTGTGCTCACGAGCTGTACTATCGTGATGTTACTAAACTTTAATCATGACAAAATTAATCATGAGTTCAACAATCATGTGGCTGTCTAGATTTGGTGAGCATGGAACGAACCAGAGAGCTTTCCCATGCTTGAGCTTATTAAGGTCCCCTGTTCTACTCTTACCTTACCATAAAGATGAAAGGCAGTCTCCCAATAAGACTGACTTGTCTAGCACCAAAAACGGTCACCAGCTTCCATCACGCCTCGCAGTGTTATCCCAGAACACCCACCCCTTTCCATTTTGAGGCTGCATTGAGCATCATGTTGACTAGTTCTTACTGATCTAGAATGGCCTCCCATTGTTTTCCCCTTCTTTTCCTAAGACGTACTTGTCAATGAAGACAATGTCTGAATAATTAAAGCAACACAGGATATGACAGAGTGAATCACTGAATGCTACATGTTTTGATATTTTGGTACTGAAAATTCTCCGGACATCTTCTCAGATAAAAATTGTTCTGAGCTTCTGAAATTGCTCTTATGCTAATCCAGACCATAGCCACGAACAATAAAAGGGTAAGCAAAAATTCACTGTGCATCACTTTGGAGGGGATCCATGACTTTACTTATTGCTGTTACTAAAATCCCTGACAAAGGGCAACTTGTCAGGGGTAGGTGTGGCTTACAATCCAGAAGAATCTATCATTGGCACTGCCCCAAGAGAGTGCCCAGGTACAACACAGCCTGTAGCATATACTATGCACATCCTGCTGGGCTGTTGGGTAGAGACACAAATTGAAAATATTATAATACAAAGACAGAAGCTCCATCCCCATGGAGTCCACATTCAATCTGAAGAGTCTCTTAGGATTGACATGAGACTCTCTATTCCTTTTGAAAATACAGAATTGGGAGAATTGAAAGTGTACCTGCACCCTTGGAAAATTAAATTCTGCTTTAGTTAAAGATTTCCTTGTGCCTGAAGTGGCTACTTAAAGAAAGATAATGACAGTGTTAGGATGTTTAATTGCTGCTTAATCAGTATCTCTACAGTTCCTGCTGGAAAGAATGTGGGGAAAGACTGTTAAAGTAGGAACCAAATGAAATGCCACTGTATCAACTACACAGCTTCACACTGTATGTGAGTAACACAGATTTGACTTTTTCATTGACCACTGGCAGTCTCTTTGCTGTGTTGACCATTCAGAGTAACTGAATAGAGATGTTGTAGACCAGGTAATGCACAGAGTACATCAGCATGGTAGGACCTTGTTCAAAGCTTCAGGGACCAAGTCTACAACTATAATCACTGTCACATACTCAACACCAACATTTCTACAAATGATTATTTTGCTGTTTCCATGTATGAGTCATAAGGACCAGGGTGTATGGACAAGTAAGAATTAAATTTAGGGGAAGAAACAAAATATGAGAATGTAGACAGTCACAGTTATACCACCAGACTCTAATGCTAGACAGATGGTGTCTCCGGATGCTGATACACTATGATCAAGGCACAAGACCTCCTGCTATCCCCAAGTAGCTGGTTTCCTAGAACTCTGAGATCAGTTAAGAGCCTTAGCTCTGGTGAATGGTGGGTGGGAGTTCCCTTACAGGCTGATGAGTGACAGAAAAGTGGCAGTTAAGAGACTGGGAATGGATTCATCCCTATCAATGCCTCTGTAACAGTCAATGCAGACATCAGCTGTAGAGATGGTAGGGGCATCCTCAGCTGACAAATCAAAGCTACAGTGGTATTAAGCATCATCAGATGTGTAATTGAAACTCTTCCATCTAATACAGTGATTGACAAACAGGCAGATGCTTTTCAGTTACCTGTTGGAGTATTGTATCCTAATTACCTTCCATATATTTGGAATGATTGTCTCCTGTTGGAGGTCGTTCTAGGATCCACAGTTTGTGATGAAACCAAGGAGGGAGATCATAGCACACCAACCTCCAGCAAATGAAAAGAGGCTCCATGCTGTGCTAAGATGGTACAAGAAAAAGAGGGCATTTATGGGTGTTCCTTTGTAACTTGGATCTTCTGGAGTGGAATGCAACATAAGAGCAAATTCGACAGTGGAACATACATATTTCAGTAGGATTCAAGTCTGACTCAAGGAGTCAGATCCAAAACCAGTCAAAAAGCCAAGAACTCAGCACATTATTGATTATGTTAAACTGTTAATAATGGTGTGCTCATTCTAAAATTGAGGGTATAAATAAAATATGACTTTTCCTAGCATAAAAACAAACAAACAGAGGTTCACAGCATTATACCACTATGAGGATGTGTGATTTAGAAACATAATTTATGTTTTTATAACAAGGACAAAATGATTTGATAAGGACTAACTCCACACAGGAAGCTGTTTTCAAAAGCAGTATAGTACAAGACTCTAGACCCTTCTTGTCTATGTGTGGACTTTGGTTGGGCCATACAAACAGGATCTTGGGGTTTCTTAGAGGCACAGAAAGAGACTTGCTAAATTACACTCTATTATAGTAAGTTCCCTAGGTGGCTCATGTCTGTGAAGTTTCATAAACCCTACATTGGGTTCAAAATGTGACCCTTGGGTGACTGACCTTCAGAAAGCATATTAATGCCTCCTAGCCTGTTGTGTGAAACTTTTCCTGAGAAGACACAATATCTACTCGTGTCTGTCTGCTCACATCATCTGTCTACTCACACGACATCTACTCACATCTGTATACTCACATCTGTCTGCTCACACAACATCTACTCATAAAACATCTACTCACATCTGTCTACTCACACAACATCTGCTCACATCTGTCTGTCATACAACCTCTACTCATATCTGTCTGCTACATCTGCCTACTCACATCTGTGTGTTCACATCAGTCTACTCACATCTATCTGCTAACACAACATCTACTCACACAACGTCTACTCACATCTGTGTGCTCACATCTGCCTACTCATATCTGTCTGATCACACATCTACTCACATCTGTCTACACATATCTGTCTTCTCACAAATGTCTACATACAATGTCTGCTCACATCTGTGTGCTCACAAATGTCTACTCACTCTACACTGGAAACCAGACAAAAAGCAGTGACTATACCAAGATCCAACATACTGAACCAATGAGTTTACTGTGGTTACCTACAGGAAAATGGGTGAGGGGTCACTCACAGGAGCTGAGATCAACCACAGTCAGTGGCCTCACAGAAAGACCACTTCAGCACAGGTGATAACTCACGAAAACCGTATCTGTGCTACTTTCTGTGTGGTTTGCAAGCAGCTCAGCAGACCACAGAGCCTTCGCTCAGCAAGGCTGCCAGCCAGAGTCCCATCCCCAGGAGTCACTTGCTGCTTCATTAACCTTGGGAAGGGCCTCGTAGGCTTGTGCATTATAGCCTTCTGAAGCAGGTGAAGATTTTTTTTTTTTTTTTTTTTTTTTACTCCTTGAGTTCTAGGAGTGCCTCCCCTCCTTCCTTGAAAGTAGTGTTTCAACTCTCAAAGGAAATTGCTAATAAGGATGCCTTGGTTTCTCCACTGGAAAGCTAGAGATGATAAGTTATTCCCCGAATGTGCTTTACTAAAGAGGAATGTAAGGTAGTAAATTATTGCTCAGAACAAGGTCTAGAGTGTCCTAAATGCTTAATACACATCAACTTCTCTTAGGAACTTTTTCTGACTCTAAACCTTTGAGAGAGTTACAAAGGCAGATATATTTGAATGAAAGAAGAGGGAAGGCCTAGAAGCATTCACCTGGGGGACACCCTCCTCACTGAGGCCATGCCCACAGACGAATGGTCTAGGTACCTCTCTGTTACACAACTGCAATGTTTCTCTGGTGTATGAACAGAGTAGGAGGAGTTTTCAAAGCATGGCTCACTTTCTAGTCTTGCTTTGTACAACCTTGCCCATTAGAGATGCAGGAGGCTGCAATTTTAACTTGAAGAATCAGAGCTTGCCATTTGGGCAGGGCTGATGTAGATGACAGATCTGTATGTGGGCCCTTACCATCCATACCCTGCCCATTCCTTTCCCAGGCATTTTACTGCCAGGTGTCTATGACCACGGGTCCATTCCGCTATGCCAGCAGAATATGCCAGAAAGCCACAATGAAAACGATGAAAGAACTGACTGTGTTTTGTTCAAAGGATGAATAAGAAACTAAGATAATTGAGGACATTCTGCCTGACACCTTTAATCTATATTTTTTCTTGTACAGAGTCAAGTGTCCTGTAAAATGAAGATGCTACATTGGAGTGAAGGCATTTTCTTCACAGTAAAATTAATCCAGAATTAGATCAACCATAGAAAGCATTTCTATCTTTCACAATCAACCTGAAGAAGCATAAGCAACCCCTGAAGTGGTATTTCCCACAGAAGCGAATCTCCAGAACCAAAAGATTGACTGAACATGGTTCTTGGTGACCATTTTGAACTGGTGTCATGCAAAATCGGGAGGTAAATGATGTCTGCTCCATAGGTCCACATTCCCCCCACCCCCAGACCATTGCTTGCTGGCTTTCTCCTGAAGGAGATGATCCTCTGATCATGGCTGCAAAGGTTCTCCGCTGCAACGCTGCCCTCAGGTGTATCAACAGACTTCTTGTTGAAGGCAGGCAACTTGGCCTGGGGGGAATTGGGGAGCAGAAATGCTTTTGTAATTACATCAAATACAACTTAGAACCAAAGGTAGGGTAGACAGTAGCTGCACAAAGAGGAGCCTGTCAAATTCACAGCAATCCTCCTTCCTCAATATCTTAAGTGCTGAAGCTATAGGTACCACTATGTCCAGATTCCAAGATTCTTGTTTTCAATTTCTGTCTGAACTGGCTAAATGTTATGTCAACTTCACACAGGCTGAAGTCATCTGAGAAGAGGGAACCTAAATTAAGAGCCTGCCTACATGAAATCTGGTTAGGCAAGCCTGTATGGCATTTTCTTATCTAGTGATTGATGGGGTAGATAGGTCTCAGCCCATGGTGGGTTGGGCCGTCACTGGGCTAGTGGTCCTGGGTTCTATAAGAAAGCAGGCTGAGCAAGACATGGGAAGAAAGCCAGTACACATCACTTCCCCATGGCCTCTGCATCAGCTCCTGCCTCCAGGTTCCTGCTCTGTTTCAGTTCCTGTCCGGACTTCCTTTGATGATGAACTATGATGTGGAAATGTGAGCAGAATAAACTTCTTTCCTAAAAGCAATTGTAACTCTGGCTAAGACGCTGTTGATTACTTTCTAACAAAGGAAAGTGAGTGTCAGAAACCTTTAGCCTTAGCCTAACTAAGTGGAGCTAAATTTGGTCCTCAACTATTCCCCGATAGACTCTTCATCTTTGGCCCTTTCAGTTGGCTGGCTGGTATTCTTTCAGTTCATCATTTAGTTATTCAGTCTCCACTTAAAATTCTCTGAAAGGGTTAGCTAGGAAAGTAGAAAATGTGCCAGACTCCAGACACACAGTCTCCCTACTAATATAAGTTTTACCTTAGATAAACATAACAGCCTCTAATTATTTACACCTTCTTGATCACTTTCAAGTTGATGGAGCTAAAAAGGAGGAACGGTTAGAAGAAAAAGTATAAAGACCCCCAAAATCCGCTAAACTCAGCAGTATTTGAACTCAAACGGCTGCAAATTAGTCATAAACCATGAAGCAGTCTGTGCTCCTGCAACCTCCTGTAGAAGATAAAATGAGACAGTTTTATCAATGGGAATGAATCAAGAACTTTCTTTGGGGCTCTCCATAAAATATATTTTAGTAAACAAACACATGCGATTATGCACCATGTTATGACCCTATTCCCATGGTGATTATGCACCGTGTTATGACCTTATTTCTAGGCCTTTTTTGCAAAGACTGAGAGACAACTTTCATGCTATCATTTTTCAGCTGTCAAAGAATGCACACCCCCTTATCTGAAACAACAAGCAGAAGCAGGGTGGCCAGGAGAAGATGCCAGTGTGTGCTTTCTCATGCAAACATTGCTGAGCTGATGGTACTTTTTCTCATTTCTTTTTATTTTAAATTATTATTTATTCATTGTTCATGGGTGTTCATGAATGCAAGCATGCCATGGCTGATGTGTGAAAGTCAGAGGCCAGCTTTTAAGATTCTGCTCTATCCTTCTACCCTGGATTCTGGGAATCGAACTCATGTTTTAGGTTTGCAAGATAAGCTCTTTACCTGCTAAGCCAATGGGCTGGCCTAGGAGTGGTATTCTTTAGGTCCTCTTGGAAGGCCAGCTATGTTGTAATGAAGATACACCACACACAGTAAACCTGAGGTGCAAGTCAACCTCTTCTGTAGAGTTTAAGTCAAAGAAAGTACTTCAAAGCAAGCATACTTATAGCAGACAGAGGTCTGATGTGTCTTCCACGAAAAAAAAAATTCAAGATATTGTAGACATCCTTCTCTTCCCTAAAACTAGCTTTCTTCTGTCTTGTCCTCAATCAGATATTTAAATAAATCTTTGCAGTGAGATTTTCTTAATTGTATTTAAACTTTCCGCTATGGGATGCTGGGTTTGTTGTTTTGAAGTTATAACCCCAAGACCCTTAGATAACTGTTGGTTATTGTCAGTGGACACATTAAGCCAGATAGAAAACAAAGCAAGGTGACATTTAGAAGACTACAATATCTCACTAAGAAGAGGGTGGTTTTCAGTTACCCGGTCCTAGTATCTGAACACTTACACTTGACTGTAAACTTTCTTGCTGCTCTCTCTGCCGTCTTCTAGACTGCATGGCTAATCTAAATCCAAGGCGCTAACGGAGACAAGGGCCAGCAGGAGTCTGTGGCACCTTTTCCCACCCAGAGTCAGAATTCTTGCACTGGTCAGATGATTGACAGGGATCCTCCTCCTAGAACTTGCTCCAGTTAAGAAAAGTGTTATCTGGGGATTGGGTCCTGACTACAGTTTTCTTTCTTCATGTGTTTACATGTGTTCACATGTGTGCAGATTCACACTTGTATAAAGGACAAATACACACACATTTGTACATGTGTCTGAGGAGGCCAAAGGACAAACCATGGGTGTTTTTCCCCAGGTGCAGGTCAGCAATTTCATTTATTTATTTATTTATTTATTTATTTATTTATTTATTTATTTATTTATTTATTTATTTATTTATTTTTGATGTGGGATCTCTCAAAGGCCTGAAATTTGTCAAGTATGCTGGATCAGCTGGTCCATGAGCCTCAAGCATCTGCCCGCCTCCTTCTCCCCAGCACAGGAGTGCTGGGATTACATCCCTGTATTTTCCTATGTAGACTCTGGAGTTTAAAGTCATATTCACTGACACCCAAAGCAAACACATGAGGAACTGAGCGATCTCCTCAGCCTTGTGTCTTTACTCGTTGTAAGACCTGCCTAAATACCGTGCCTTCTCTCCTCTCTCTCGGAGAGTCAGTTCTTAAAATAAAAACCGGTGTCCACTACCATTTCCCAGCCAGTCTGGAAGCAGCTGAGGTAACTCTCCACATACATGATTAAGACGGTGGGCTTTAAAGTCAGGTTGTTCACTGAGACCTAGCCCCGCTCCTCAGTTGTTTAATTAGCTTCTCCATGCTTGTTTGGCTGCCTCTGAAAGACAATAATTCTGTCAACATGTAGTTCTTACAAAAAAGGAAATGCAACTGCAGTTTTTGTGGTTGCAAAAGTTAAAAAAAAAAAAGAAAAAGAAAACCAAAAACTTCAAAAATACTTGCCACAAATAATTGCTTGGCAATCAGGGTGGCAAATGTATGCAATCCCAGCGTATCTCAGGACAGAGCGAACCTGGGGGTTTATTTATTAGTCAAAAAGGCTATTCTAAATGGCAAGCTTCAGGTACAAGGAAGGACTCTGTCTCCAAAAATTGTAATGGAGGCTGTCTTAGTTAGGGTTTCTACTGCTGTGATAAAGACTGTGATCAAAAAGTGAGCTGGGGAGGAAAGGGTTTATTTGGCTTACACTTCAGCATTGCTGTTAGCTGAAGGAAGTCAGGACAGGAACTCAAACAGGGCAGGAACTTGGAGACAGGAGCTGATGCAGAGGTCACGGAGGGGTGCAGCTTACTAGCTTACCCCTCATAGCTTGCTCAGGCAGCTTTCTTGTAAAAGCCAGAACTGCAGGCCCAAGGATGGTACCACCCACATGAGTTGAGCTCTTCCCTGTCAATCACTAATTAAGCAAATACCTTATAGGCTTCCCTACAGCCCTATCTCACATTTTCTAAAGTTGAGTTCCCTCACCTCGGATGACTTTAGCTTTTGTCAAGTTGACAACAAACCCAGAGACCAACAGAGGAATACATCTCATATCAGCCTCTGGCCTCCACATGTGCACACATGGATAAAGGCAATAATGTCCGCTGCTGTGATAAAGCACTCTGACCAAAAGCAACTTCGTGGGGGAGGGGCTTAATCGTGCTGTAACTCTAGGTTCCAGTCCCACCACTGAGTGAACTGTCAGGGCAGAGACTTAGAGCAGCTCATCACATCATCTCCCCCAAAAGAGCAGAGAGAAATGAAGGCTTCCATGCTGCCTGCATGATGGGTTTGCTGTTGCTCAGACAGATTTCTTCACTCACACAGCCTGGGAAACAGGCCACCCACAGTGTGTTGGGTCCTCCTGCACCAATCAACATAATCTCCAGCGATATACCCACTGGACAACTTGGTCAAGGCTCTTTCTCAGTTGAGTCTTCCCCGGGAACTCTAGATTGTGGTGAAGTGCCATTTAAAACTAACTAGCATGGCAAATGTGCCTGCATACACATGTACACACATATGTATCACACACACACACACACACACACACACACACACACAGCTTGATGAAAGATGGCTTTTACTCTACTCAAATCTTCCTTTATTTTGAAATTTTTGCTTCTGGGATGTATTAACACTTCATCTCATGTTGACAGAGGTTTCTGTCCCACCCAGTCCGGCAATCATTCAGTCCCAAAGAAATACACACAGAGGTCTACATTAATTATAAAATGATTGGCATAGTATCTCAGGCTTCTTATTAACTCTTATAACCTATATTAGCCCATAATTCTTGTCTGTGTTACCCATGTGGCTTGGTACCTTTATCGGCAAAGCAGTCACATCTTGCTTGTTCTATGGCTGGGTCACGACTGCAGACTGAATCCTTCCTCTTCCAAAAATTCTCATCGCCCTGCCTCTACTTCCTACCTGGCTACTGACCAATCAGCATTTTATTAAACAAGTACAAGAAACAAATTTTACAGGGTAAAACCATTGTCCCACAGCAACCCCTCCTCCCCCACACACTTTTTTAAAAACAAGAACTCTGAATCAAATCTCCTTTGTTTAGCTTTTCTACTGACCATTATCCATAACAACTTGTAACCAACATTCTTAACAAAGGCAAATATCCATAATCTATTATTGGGGAATGTGGTCATAGTTTTCCAAGATACTTCCTGCTGATTGGGGATTCTGATAATCTTATAGGTACCTAAAGAAAATTTAGAATTATGATCAAGTCCTGACTGGCATCAGTCTTAAACCTGTTCTGTATGTAGAACTCAACTCAAACATATGAGCCATTCGCCCCTATCAGAGATTTCTCAGGGGTGTCTTCTTGATCAAACCTGACTTTTCTTAACCTGGAATGAATCCACAGCCTCTCATTTCCTGTAAAAGCAAAAGCAAAACCTCTTCTCCAAAGTAAGATACTTTTTGACTTCAATTTTGAAGTCAAGGTATTTTCAAAATACCTATCTTGGATTAATTCAGAAGCATTTATAAACAAATGTTTTTTAGCAGCTGTTGCTCCTTCCTCAGCACTCAAACAATTCAAAGAGAACATAATAACATACTGTATGCAGATTCTCTGTGTGTTTTCCCTCTTTATGTGGCTTTATTTTAAACTCTATTTCTTTCATTTTTATTTTTAATTTTTGGCTTTTTGAGACAGAGTATCTCTGTGAATCTTTGTCCTGGAACTCACTCTGTAGACCAGGCTGTCATTAAACTCATAGAGATCTGCCTGTTTCTGCCTCCCAAGTGTTGGGATTAAAGGTGTATGCTACCACACCCAACTACTCTCTTCTTTTTCTTTTAAGGGCTTTATCCTTTTTTTTTCTTTCCCAAGCCTACATATATTCTTAAACACACTGTAAATTGTTTAGAGGCTTTTTTGTCTAAAACTATCTTTACTGTATCTCTCTTTTTCTGACCACATGAGTCTAAGTGGCTAGAATTAAAGCCATGGCTTTGATGGCTGGATCCAGCCCATTCCTTAGCTTTCTGAGATTCTAGCCTCGTGACAGAGGTACTGCAGAAGCCATGTTTATTGCCACAACTCTATAGCGTTTCAAGGTCCCTTCACCACCAAAAAGCATGTGGTCAGCTTTTCATCAAAACAATTTAAGTGTTTTGTGGAAGAACCCATTAAAAGAGCTGCAAGGTTTTGCAGCTAAAGCTGAGTCAGGAAGCCTCTCTTAAATGAGATGTGCTTGCCTCTAGCAAGCTGAGCAAACCTGAGAAATTGATGCTACCAAGAAGCCATGCCTAACTCTGTTCCCAAGATCTCTCAGGTTTTCTATGGATGCACTTGTCCACACGTTGGGCACCATTTTGTTGACAGAGGTTTCTATCCCACCTGGTCCTGCAATCGTTCAGTCCCAAAGCAATACACACAGAGGTCTACATTAATTATAAACTGATTGGCCTAATATCTCAAGCTTCTTATTAACTCATAACTTATATTAGCCAATAATTCTTGTCTGTGTTAGCAACATGGCTGGGTACCTTTTTTGGTGAGGCAGTCACATATTTCTATCTTGCTTCCTCTATGGGTGGGTCAAGACTGCAGACTGAATCCTTTCTCTTCCCAGAATTCTTGTCACCCTGCCTCTACTTCCTGCCTGGTTGCCCTGCCTGGCTATTGGCCAATCAGGATTTTATTAAACAAGTACAAGAAACAAATCTTTACAGGGTAAAACCACAGCAATCTCACATTTCTCCAAAATCAAAACATCTACTTTATGATTACTCAACAAAATCAAAGGGCAGGATAATGCATTCCAATTCCCCTCCATTGTATGGGTGAATCAATACATTGTGAATTTTCACATACACTTGTAGTTTATAGTCTTTAAGCTGACAGAGGTTTACACTGGTTCAATATTTGCAATCAACATTAAAACACATGGCCATTTTAGACCCAGTACAAAGTTTAAATCGGTCCAGAAAACTTTGTCTTTACTATTATTTCAAGGGTATAGTCTGGGTTTTTTTTTCTCTCAATAGCAAACTCATGTAAAATAAATGCTACATTCATCTTTTCTGGTATCTGCTCCCAATAAGTTGGGCATCAAGTATTCTTATGAGCTTTTCAAATTGGTTTGTGGAGAATGTTCACTGAAGTAAAACTGAGCACTGCCAAGATTACATTTAATGAGAATGGATGGCTGCATACTTGAAGGCTCTAACTGACCTCTTTCTGAGAATCCTGAATTAGATAGCCTTGTCCCAAGTTCCCCCTTCTTAGGTAAACTCAGGTAACATCTTTGTCCGGAGATATAACATGGTATGAGAGACAGAGTGCTATCTGCTCTCTATCTATTTAGAGACATAGCACATTGTGTAAGAGGCTGAGTGCTATCTGCTCCATTATCAAACAAATACCAGTTAACATTTTCCTTTCTCACTGGAGATGGATCAGGTAAACCATCCACACTGGAGCAAGCATTGAGGGAGACAGGAAAGCTGTCAAAAGAGGAAAACCGTTAAAGCAGACAGCTTCCAACAATAGATATTTGTTAGGCATCTAACAAGTTCCAGACATAATATAAAATATTCAAGGATAAACAATAAACTGATCCTGATGCTGTGGGGCCATAACCCAGCTACTCAGAAGACAGAATTCAGGATATGAAAGCTTAGGGTTTGGACTACAGAGTGAGCTCCAGCAAACCGGTGGACCTTAGTGAAAACTTATCTCAAAACACAAAATAGGAAGCAGGAGGCTGTTGGAATGAGGCTGCTTGTTGGTTCCTGACTGCTCAGCCCCAAAATAATCACACAGAAACTATATTTAAATAACTTCTTGGCCCATTAGCTCTAACTTCTTATAAGCTAGCTCAGTGCCTCAGCATTAATATCTAGTATAGAAAATGGGGAGGAAGAGGAGAAGAAGAAGAGGGAAGAGATAGAGGGAAGGGGAGAGGAGAAGAGAGAGTCAGGGGAGGTGAAGGAGGAGGATGGGGAGGAGGTGAAGAGGGAGGAGAGGGAGGGGAGGGGAGAGGGAGGGAAAGGAGAGGAAAGTGAAGGAGGGAGAAGAGGAAAAGAGTGAACAGAAAACCGAAAGCTTCCTGCCCCTCTGCCCTCCCACTCTCAGCTGAAAAGCACTGGTTGCCTCTAAGAGTTCGTCTTGACCATCAGGTTGATAGGATTTAGGGTCACGATGGAAACAAATCTCCGTGCATGTCCATGAGGCAGTTTCTTCACTGGATTAATTGACTTGAAAATCTCCACTATTATGTGGATGGCACCATCCTGTAGTCTGGGGTACCGGGCTGAATAGAGGTGAAAAAGGTGAACACCAGGAGGCTCCTCTCTGCATCCTGACTGGGGTTGCAATGGGGCTGCCTCAGGCTCCTCCGCCAGGACTTCCCCATCATCACTGAACTCAAACTGTGAGGCAAAATCAGCCCTTCCTTAGGTAGCTTTTTTCTCAGATATTTTGTCACAGCAACGAGATGAGTCACTAATACAGTCACTAGTATCATCAGGAAACAGTTGGGGTAGAGTGAGGTCATCTTTTACCCAAAGGATTCTTCCTGACTCTAGGACTCAGCCATGGCAAGCTCAATAGAGGCCTGAGTCTCAGTAGTTTACCCTAAGACAATACCTGGTTCTAAGAAAGACCACAAACTGAGACCACCCAGGCACCACCCAGGAACAGACCATCTAAAGGAAATTCCTAATGTTTAACCATTGTAGATAGGATCACCTGCCAGCACACACCCATCGCTCTTCACCAGAACACCCCTAGACAAATGTCAGACAATCAGGGGTCCTGAACCTTAGAAATCCCTCACCCCCACCTTTGCTACTTATAAAAACCCAACCCTAACTGAGCTCGGGACTCTACGATCACTCCAATACGTTGGACACACAAGGAGTTTAAGTTTGCAAACTCGTGTAGAATAAAGGCTCCTTGCTTTTACATATGGAACTCAGTCTCCTTGTTGGTTTTTGGGGGACTTTGCAGATCCGGACATAACACTGACCAGGAGAGCTAAGAAGACCTGAGGCTGAGGAGGCAGCTGAGGCTTGACAAACAGCACACACTTTAACTAGAGTCATTGAGGATGGGGAAGTTGGCATGGGGTCTGTAAAGCCGTAAGAACAGGCTGCTTCAAACCAGCTTCAGTCCTAACCAGATCCCCTTCAAAGCCTGTACAAACCGCCAGGCAGAAACAAAGGCAAACAGGGCAACTACCCTCTGCCATTAAGATTTTTATCCTGATGTTCTAAAGAATGCCGAGATGCACAAAAGGACAAAAGGATCTTCAAAACGCAAACTGGGTTCAGATATGAGACAGGGGTTGAAACTATTAGACAGACAGTTTAAAATTATGAAGGAGGTTGCAGACAACTTTGATGGCCCTAGTGTGATGCCCAAGCCCCACATGGCAGATGGAGATAGCTGACTGGCTGTGAGGAAGTTGTCCTCTGATCTCCATCCCACGATCACACACACACACACACACACACACACACACACACACACACACTCAAGTAAATAAATAAAATTATCAAAATAAAAATAGATGAAGCACTTTTGAAAATATAGTCATACTGATGATATGAAAGTAGATAATGTCTCCAGAAAAATAAATTTTAAAAATTAAATATTATCAACTCCTTCTTCATAAACACAAAATCTCCAGGTCTCACATCCAGGAATATTTATATACTTATGCCAATCTCATCTAAATCACCACTAAAAACAAAAACAAAGAAACTAGGAAAAAGATCACCTCATACTTACCTCATCTGTCTAAATATCAATGGAGACAAGTAAGGTTATTTTCATGTATGAGAATGAAGTCAAACAACCTACATAGTACAAGACCTGATTCAAGATGTCCTGAGTAAGCAATTTATCCAGAAAAACAGAGTCAAAAAGTCCAAGTGTGTGAGCCTCACAGACTGCACTGTACACTGAACGGTACGAATGGGTGTGTGATGACCTCACACACTCGGGTGTTTCACACTTTTTACTGTTTCCTAAGACAGAACGAAACAAAAACCAAGTACAAGTATGAAGGGCAAAGTCCCAAACTGTCAGAAAGTTCTAAACGAAAGCCTGCAACAGACATTTGACTCCACATAAACCATGGCTGAAAAGCTGACAGTTGGGCAAAGGATTCCTGCTAAGTGCAGTGTTCCAGAGGGCAAGATTGAGCAGATGGGGGAAAAAAGCAAACCTAAGTGAGAAGCCTGGTAGGCAGGGCATGGATGACATTCTCTCTGGTAGTGAGAATTAGGATCATATAGGATTATACAGAAACCCAACAGAATCGCCAAAATGTATAAACAGTAAAAGTACTGGAAGATCAAATTCTTAAAACTTAATATTTCTATATACCAACAAAAAAGTAATTCACAAGATACTTATAAATAAGATGGACTTTACAATGCAACTAAAAGTTTGAACTAAACAAATAACTAACCTCTTAAAATATAGTAGATTCAAGAAAACAATTTGGAAAATGTATCTTAATTATTTGAACTTACTTAGAAAAAAATATAAATATGGAGAAAAATATGGGCTAAATGACTTGAATCCATGAAAAAGTTAATACTTACTAAAGTAGGCTAAAATTCAGTTTATTTTTATTTTTTAAATATTGCAAGGTTTTTCAAAAAATTTTATCTATTTACATGTGTGCATATGTGTGCATATGCACATGTATTCAGGTGCCTATCCAGAAGAGGGCAACTGGGTGCCCTGAAGCTGCAGCTATAGGTGGGCAGACTTGAGGCACCGTGTGGGTACCCATTACCCACTGAACTGTCTTTCCCAGCCCCAAATTCACTCAAAAATTCATGACTTTCCAAGTTCTTTTTGAGTACTTGTTAAATTGATATAAAAGCTGAGATAAATTTTAAAACTAAATAAAAGCACAAAGCTGATACCCGTTATGCCAACGTCACAAACATTGTACAGGCCAAAGTATTTGATGCCAATGCAATAAGAGCCAGAAAGACAACGGAGATGGGAAATCTGATTGGCACCATCAAGGGAAACACAGCCCTCATCTTACGTAGGAATGAGGAACTAAAATCACCAAGCTAGTGGGATAGAAATGTGGAGGAGCTTCATTTAGGACATTGAATGGAGTGAGTTCTTGAATAAAACATAAAACTGTGCATAAATTATTTATTAATGTAGAGAATGTTCTAAGAAATACTGAAAATAATTATGAGAAATGTCAAACACAACCCTCCTGTCACCTTCACGCTCTTTTCCACCACACGCAGAAATGATGGCATGTGATTCAGAAAACCTCAACTATTGCAGCTATTGGGTGGTGGAAAGCGAAGAATTCCAGGTCTCTTCGGAAGTCTGGCTCCTGGTTAATTAGTGTTTGGGAACCTTAAGCATTCATAAGACCTGCAGTTCATATTCTCACAAAACCTTCCCAGGGCATTCTCCCATCACTATTCTGATCCCTGCTGTATCTTCGGCTGTCTCTAGTTCTTGCCATGGCCAGCAGTCTTGAAATTCATTGTCAACTCCTCCATCCCCTTCATGGTACAGTTCCCCCACCCCATACCTGGGTCCCTATCCACCTCCATCTTCCCAGCTGACTTCCATTATTTCTCTTTTCTGAAAAGCCCAGGACAAATAAAGATATAACTGACCGCTGGGCAAGAATCTTCAATACAGAAAAGAGAAGTTCAGCTCTCTCTTGAGTGAAGACAGTATGGAGTCTAGAAAGGCATCAGGCAGCACTGGTTAGCGTCCTCATGACCTGCAGCTATAAGAGAAGGCATGATTCACTGTATTCACACATCAACCCATTAGATGTGAAGTGGGTCCTTAACTTTGGAACATCCCACATGTATCACTTATGGTAAAGCTATGCCAAACTGCAACAGAGTTATCACAGTTCCATGAGTCTATTTGTCCTGGAATGCCACCCCCCGAAGCACATTATAAACTACAAATTTGAGAATTCTAGTCATACAAATTCAAAAGAAAAGAGTTGCTTAGAGCTTGTTATTGTATGGATAACTTCAAGTTGATAATAGAACTACATTTGAGTTTTGTTGTCTCTGTTTGTTTGTTTGAAAAAGAGTCTCACTGTATACCTCAGACAGGCTTTGAACTTCTAATCTTCCTGGCCTCAGACCTCCAAGTGTTAGAAGTAAAGCTATGAGCCCCTGGGCCCACAGCACATAGATTTTAATGTGTGCGGGCCTAGAGAAAGAATTATTCTTCCTGATGTCTTTTCCAGCATTGTATGTTTTCACGATGAAACAGTTACATCTTCAAGTGTTTCCAGATACAGAAGGGGAAATTGATCCTGCTACATGGCTAACTGGAAATCAATGATGTTTGATCTTGGGCAATGTGCCTGTGATTTGCTCAATTAGTGCTTACGGAAGCTGCACTTCACTCTGTAGGACGTGGAGTCGTTTTGTATTAAGTCAGATTCAGAGGTAAGAACGAAGGTCTCCTTTTCGGAGTACTTTTCTTTTCCTTGCTTGTATTGCTATTTACAGTAATATTACAGGGCAGGCTCCAAGTCATTTCCATTAGTCAGCTAATACTAAATACTTCCAGCTTGCAATTCCTTTGATAAAGGGACAGTCTATTAGTGACCACCTTCTTTATATCTTCCTAAAATACAGCCCACAATGGCAGCATATTTAAAAATAATGAAGGCCATGCTAGATGTAATTACTTTGTAATTTGACCTATTTACTGACAACATTTATCTTTATTTAGCATATATTTCCTCCAAAACTATAATATTCCAGACTGAAGCAAAACATGAGTTTACTTGTAAGGAGAAATATTTTTAGAACACCAAATGCTTCCCAAATTTTAAAATGTTTGTATGTATGTGTGTGTCTATGTGAATATATGTGTGTGTGTGTATCTGTGTGTGTGTGGTGTGCCCTTGTGTGTGTATGTATATACATGTATCTGTATGTCTGCATGTGTATATGTATTGAGTATGTGTGTATTTCTGTCTGTATGTGTGTATATATGTATGTGTGTCTGTGTTTACATGTATGTGTGTGTCTATTTCTGTCTGTGTTTATATATGTGTATGTGTATCTATGCGTGCATGTATGTGAGTGTGTGCATATGTTTCCCTCTGTGTGCATGTTATTCAAACTCTCACCAACATCTGTTTTTTCCTGTGTCTTTATTGGAAGAAGAATATCCAATAATATATATATATATATTTAGAGGATAAATGTGATGATCCAATTCACGTGTACAATGTGTAATTATAATATCAGGGTAACCCTTATCTTTCTTTGTGTTAAGAACGTTGAAATTTCCATTTTCAAGTTCTTTGTATGATGATCATCCTCTTCATGCTTAATAGGATTTTTTATCATAAATATTCTAATGAGGGTGGAGATGTTATGTCATTATAGCTTTGGTTTGTGTTCCACAAGGACCTGTAATGCTAACCATTTCTCAATGGCATGGACATTGGTAATCTTAAGAAATGCCAAGAAGTCTAAACAGATTAAAGAAAAGTGTAGTACTAAGTGGAACAAAAGAAGTGGTGACCTCAGATCAAGACCGCACCCAATCAAGCTTCCAACTAATTAAAAGAAATGAAAGAAAAGTGAAAAGGAACTAAAGAAAAGCTTAGGTCTAGGCATGGGGGTGCACATCTTTAATCCCAGCACTCAGAAGGCAGAGGCTGGAGGAGCTCTGAGTTCAAGGCCAGCCTGGTCTACAGAGCAAGTTCCATGAAGCTTAGGCATGAAGGAAACCATCAAAATCAGAAAACTGATAAAGACATAATTGAATGAGGGTCCATGTTGCAGCCCCAGAAAGCAGCAGAATTTTCCAGCTTTGGTCACATGATTCTGGCTTTAGAGTCAAGGACATTGAAAATGGGTTGTGGAGTCTCCCTCCGCAGCTAATGAAAGCTGCTGAGGTGAGGTATGTGTCAGGGATGTTCCTGCATGGAGGCCTAGAGAGGCCATTATATGAAGCTGTTAAGTCAAAGCCCAGGTTGTCTTGGAGACCCCAAGATGTTAGAGATGCCAAAGCTGTGAGATACCTGCCAAGGAGCGCTTCCAATGGAGTAGGACCAGACCAAGATAAAGAAGTATGTTTCAGACAATAAAGCTGAAAGGAGTTGGAGATCTGAAGAGTATTTAGACATCAGATGTGCAGAGTTTGGAGTTTTCCCAGCTGGTTTTCAGTCTTGTTTTGGTCCAGTATTTCGCCACTTTGTTCCCTTTCCTCCCTTTTGGAATGGTAATGTAAATCCTGAGCCATGATATGTTGGAAGTATGTCATCTGCTTTTTCATTTTGATTTTTATAGGGGTTACAGTTAAGAGATTGCTTGAATCTCAGAAGAGACTTTGCACTTTTAAACCCTGAGGCCAACCTGGTCTCTACAAGGCAAAGTCTATCTAAAAAATAAAATAAATAAAAATAAAAAACCACACAATTATAGTTATGTTCAGGAGGAGAGAGAGAGGCTAGAGAAATTATCAGTTCAAGTTAGATAGTTTGCCTTACTAAAAACAAAAACCCCTAAACACTAACAAAGCCTTACAGAACTTTCTTCAAGTCCTAACAGTAGTTATTGGAGAAGACTTTTGTTTTCATTTTGTTCTAAAAACGTGCACAGCACTCACTCAAAGCAGGTGTCCAAGGGACCATGCGGAATGAATGTGCAATGGACCACGCCTCTTGAGTTTGGTTCTCAATACTTGGTGAGGCTTCTGGCAGAATTCCTACAGGTTTATTCAGCCAGATTCCTCATAGGTACCACATCTGAGGCAAGTGCATTGCAAGCATTACCCAAGTGAAGAAAAAAAAAATACTTACAGTGTTAACCTGACTCTGTATGCATGGTTTGAGAATGCTGTAAGAGTAATTGAACTACATGGTTCTGTTTCAATATGGCTGCCCTGTCTTCACCCCATTCTCTCTACTTCTTTCATATTCTTCTTTCTATTTTTACTTCCTGTTTACTCCCCTTCTGTTTCTTAAGAATATGCTGCAGAATCCTTTTCTCTTTTAGGGTTCCTGGCTAGAGTTATATCCATTTATCTCTTTGCAGGTCTTCTTATCCAAAGTGTTTAAATTTAGAGAAACTATTCGTTTGCGAGTCTTCTTTCTAGAGGATATGCTATAACTATCCAATGGGTTACTTGTGCTCCCAAGCTCTAGTCCCCTCTCAGACATGTTAGCATACTAACTTCACAATGACATAAGTCATGTTTCCAACAACTCACAGTACCTCTCTGAGCACAACAGATACTAAATGATTATTTGTTCAGTGAATATGAGAATGTAAAATGGCCCTGGAAATTTATGGAACTTGAAAATTTTGCTTTTGGTATTTGCTTCCTTGGAATTTTTGTTTGATTGATTTTTTTTTGGAAGAGAGAAAGGGTCTTCTAATGCAGACCTGGCTGTCCTGGAATGCAATAAGCAAACCAGGCTGTCCTCTAAGTTTGAGCATTCCTATATCCTGTTGTGTTTGCATGCAGAGGATACAGGCATGTCTTATCATGCCCAAGCTTTGAAATTGTCTATAAAATGGTTTTTTAATTTTTTTAAACATGTTATATGGGCATGCACATGTGTGTAGGTTCAAGGACAGCTTTCATGTGCTGATTCTCCTTCCACCATCAGGTTTTCCTTACAGGATATGGATCCCAGGCATTGATTTGTCAGAAGATTCCTCTTACCTGATGAACCATCTCACAAATCCCGAATCTGAAACTTCCTTGTATTGTCATAATAACGTGATTCATGTTCAATCATCCGTGTTAAAGTGAGGATAGAAAATTTCCACCTAGATATGGAAGTAGGGAACAGTAAGCTCTGGCTTACTGGCAAGATTCTAACTGGAGTCCGTCTGAGACAGAGGCGGACCCATGGCTTCTCTGACTCAGCTTTTCTTCCTCTAGCATTCAGTTCTCTTTTCTCCGCCTACCTGAGTTCCACCTTATCAACTAGGCCAAGGCAGTTTCTTTATTCATTAACCAGTGAAAGCAACACACAAACAGAAGGAACTCCTACACCATTTTCCCTTTTTTTTTGTTTAAACAAAAAGGAAGGCTGCCAGAGATAGACACCAGAATTTTAGCCGGTAAGCCACAGCCATGTGGTAATACACAGGTTAATAGAAACTGGTTAAATTAATTTGTAAGAGTTAGCCAATAAGAAGCTAGAGTTAATGGCCAAGAGTGTTTTAATTAATACAGTTTCTGTGTGGTTATTTCGGGTGTAAGCTAGCTGGGTGCACCGGGACAAACAGGCCGCCTCCCATTACAACAATCACCCACCAAAGGAAGTCCCTGTTGTCCCTTTACACCATCCTTAGGATGCCCTTCCAAAGACTAGCTGAAGGACCAGATCAACCCCTTATGATCACCAAACTTCATATTGCACACATGCCCATATGTCTACATTGTAATTCACACAGGCTTATACTTCATTCACCTTCAAACAGCATGCTACACCAAAGAAGAGCTTTTGAGTCTTCATATGAGTTTAACATGTGCAGGTGTGTTTTCCTCTTAAAGCTGTCATGGAAAAATACTATAGACCTGTGGGTTGAGACAAGAAAAAAAAATATTTTTAAAACGCTGGAAGCTAGAATTTCAATCCCAAATGAACACTGGTTTGTTCCTTATGAGGCCACTTTCCTTTACTTGGAGATGGTCACTTCTCACTTAGGGTCACTTCCTTCTTTTCAATTGTAATACCTTTCTTCCCTGTGTGTCCTAGTATTACCCTTAGAAAATAATGAAATTTCACTACATATTTAGGATGTTGGGATGGTGCTTTGGTACACTGTGAAACACTTTCTAAGGTTAAATGTCCATCTTCTTTTATTTGAGAAGCAGAGGGGGTAAGGAATATTAAGTTTAAGGCCTGTCTGAGCTACAGCGAGCATTTGAGGCCAGCCTTGGGCATTTATAGAGAATTATCTTAAAATAAAAAGTTTTAAAATAATGGGACAGCGGAATCAATTCAATGATGGAGAGCTTGTGCCAGGTCTTAGCTTCAGTCTCCAGAACATACCCCCACCTCTCCACACAAACACATGCCAATTATATTGAGCTAGATTGAGCACATCCTGAGGTCCTCATTTTATTATATCTTTTAGGAACCTTTCTTTACATACAGCCATTTCATGAGGTATGCGTGACTTTGACACATAAATGGTAGGCTCCACACTTCAGTCTGCCTTAATCCTCATGCTAATGTGAGTACCAGCTCCCTACTGGTCCCATTCCCTCCTTGCTATTGTTCTCTGCAATCCTCCTTTTATACTGTCAGACACCCCAGACATCCGATCCGCCTGGGTTTCCCCATCAGAGATGTATAGGACAGAAGAAGTAGGCACTGCTAAGATATAACCAGGACTTCCCAGCAGCCCAGAACACAAGACCAATGTACTCTCTTCAATGCCCTTCTTTAAGCAACACTCTCATCAATTACTGTTAAAAAGCACCTTGGCTTTTCTAGTTGGAAACACCTCCAATTCACCCTGAAGAGTGGTTATCATAGCCTTGTTTTAGAACCTTACTTGTGAGAGTTTAATGAGGACATTGAAGAGAGGCTGTCAGTGTCATAAGGTAGAGATCTCTTGCTAAAAATCCCAGGGGTTGCCCTGGGACTCAAGCTCTGTATATCCTAAAATGTGGCAAGCCAGAGCAAGGGCAACATTCAAAGCTTCACCTTGCAGAAGGGTCTACAGCCTCTGGGGCCAAGCTCGCTATGGAGACCAGCTGCAGATTCAGGAGCGTCCCCACCCACTTGCCATTGTGACTGTTAGCAAGGATGTCCTCACTCTGTGAGCAAGGGTCAGCAGTGTTTTCAGCGAAAATGTGTTAGCAATACTGCCTACAGACTAAGACACAATGTCAATTCAAGGTCAAGTATACTTGTACGAAGAATGTTTTAAAAATAATTATTCTGTGAAATCTAAAAAAGAAAAGAAAGCCAGTCTTGATTAAAGCTAAGTGTGTGAAGTGTCATTAAAATTGAGATGGTATCAGAAGTACTATTTCTTTGGGTTTTGTAGAAATAAGTTCATACTGAGTGTCTGTGGGTTTGAGCTGTGTGAGCTCACACTGGAGAACTCTGAGAGCACACTTTTGTGTTTCAAGCACAGGGTTAATCAAGGAAATTCTAGGATGTCTCAAGCTAATTGGTTTAAGATAGATTTGTTGCTATTGTTGTCAGTGTCTCATTGTAGTCCCAATCAAATAGTAAAATATAATATAAATAAAATGTTAAGAAAATAAAATCTTTAAAAAAGGCAAAATATAATTCCAGTCAATTTTATTTAAAGTAGAAATAAACATGAAATTATTTTGAAACCAAAATTCCAACCTCATTCATCATTTTTTACCAGCACATTTTTATTGATTATTTGGGAATCTCATACAGTGCACTCCAGTCACAACCCATTACTCTCATGTCCACCATCCCACCATTGTGCCCTCCCTCTAAAAACAGGTAAACATTTACCAAGTCCAATTTGTGTTTCCCACACACTCATTGGAGCATGGTCAAATTCCTGGTGGTCAACTCCTTAAAGATAACTGAGTCCTTCCTCCATGCTCTTTCTAGAAGCCATCAACTGTGAAGAGCTACACTTCAGCATCTTCATCACAATTTTTAATGACTCTCCTCAATGGACTCCTGCC
>PVIU01022673.1:0-28891 GCA_004026605.1 Ondatra zibethicus | reverse complement strand
CTATCCTGAGTGAGGTAACCCAAACCCAGAAAGATGATTATGGTATGTACTCACTCATTAGTAGACCCTAGCTATAAAATAAAGGTCACCAAGCACTTAGCTCGCAAGCCCAGAGAAGCTGAATACCTAGGTGAACCCAAAGAAAGCATACACAGAACCTCCTGGAAGTTGGAAGCAAACAGGATCATCAAGCAAAAGTCTGAGGAATTACTTTAGACTCCTCTCCATGTACTCAGTGTCTCCACCTGCTGCTGTAGCCTACAGGTGGATGGTCAGCTCAGGACGGCAAAAGCAGTTGCTAGAGAAACCCAATGCTATTCTTCCTCAGGGGGCTTACTCCTGGGAGGATTTGATACTTATAGACTTGAGGCTTCAGCATAAACATGAACGTAACATTATTATTCTAAAACCCCATTTACATAATGCAATTATGAACATGTTGGCTCCCTGCTTCGGATCGTTTAATAGCTTTTCCTTGGTGTTAATGTAAGTCTTTTAAAAAGTGACATATTGAGTTCTTCATCACCTGATACACTCATCTCAATTTTGTCTCCCTTGTTCTCACACCATGGCTCCAAGGTCTAATTTGCATTCGTCTTTCTTGTCTTCCTCTCAGATTTCAAAGATGTAACTCCTATTTCTGCAATAAGCCACAGTTTATGGAGCACTTCTACCAGAAAACTTCCTCTGCAGCCCTCCCACTAAACATTAGTTACGCTGTTTCCGTTAAGCACTCAAACAGTCTTCTTCAGCCGTGTTTTGCCATCCTGCTTATTTGTCACTTTACGCAGAGATGATAGGCAGATTTCTTATGTATGTAACCCAAGGTCATGGATACATGTTAAATCAAGTAGATACCTGGCTTCTGTTTATGCTGGGGAAAGTATTAGTCATGGAATTCAGTACACAGAGAAAGAATAGTAAGAACAATAAACAGGATTTGAGTTATCGTCAAGTTTTGGATTTGGTATATTTGGGCTGAGAGAGGAATATAAGGCTGGAGGGGACAGGAGAACGAGGTGTTCAGCTGAGGATTTGTAGAAACAGGATCACCTTTTCGGTCTGAGGATTCAGTAGAGGTAAGAACTAGTGGATGACTGCTCTGCTTCTCTATCTTTTGGCATTTACCCCTCTGTCTGACTTTGGGTTTTTATTATTAAGGCCAATTAGAATTCACACTATATTTTTTTCCAATTTCCTTTGGGTTTCAAAGAGAAATTAAAAACATAAAATGCTGGGAAAGAGATACTGGTGTTCATATATTGTGAAACTAGAATAACTGAACTGACTTTATTACAATATTCTGAAACCCAGTAAATAAAGAAGCAACACTTCTGTTTAGTGCTTTCTGGCTTTATGGATCTTAGAACATCATTGCCAGACAGAAACCACCACTCTTTATAACCATCCTCAGTATGTACTGTGAATTAAATGAGGGTGTCTATTTATAGTCTAGATTAGGAACTTAGACTCTTCAGTTATATAAGTTAAATAGTCATTGACAGATACTTCATTATAACATGTTGACTTAAAGTCATGGGTTTTCTCTTTAAAAATAGTATAATTCTTAAGTAAAAGTATCTTTAACTGTTTTCCTTATTTTGTTTGTTCTGTGATAAAGTTATATTAAGCTGCTTTTACTAAATTCTGACGGAACATTGGCTAGATGTAAAAGTTTGATATTCAACATCATGATGTTTTCATGTCTCTTAAATGATCGGGGCTTAGCTGTCACTCCTGTGTGTCTGAGAATAACATTGTTTGAAAACTAGTCCCCTGCCATGACCCAAATGACAGAGCAGTGAAGACATATCACCATCCTTGGGATAACTCACATTCTTCCTCCATTTTCACCACAGTTGTTCAGCATCCAGTCTATAATGTCTGCTCTACTTATTTCACTCACAGCAGAATATAAAATGCAAATCATTCACTCCCCATCTCCCTGAGAGCAGTCATTTTATATAGGGCACAAAAAGACTTTGAGCTTGTCATGTCAATACTTTTAGGTATGTACATATTATATTGATCTAATGAAACACATATACTACTTGCAGAAACAAATCTAGCATATACATACAACAAAGAGAACATATAACTGATATTAGATGATAAAGGAAATTATACAAAACTTTACACATCTAAAGTAAGAAAATTTCTGTTTATAATATCAAACTCCCACGTTATTTTTCATTGCCAAATACTTCTGTTGCCATGTAAAACTTTTAAATTTAAAAAGAAAGAATTATTACCTAATTAGATTCTTATGTTGTGTCTATAATTTACAATATTATGACTGAAGGCAAAATTGGGATGAAATTATACTAAGCAAATTGTTAAAACTGTTTTCATCCTTCTGCTTGGAATACAACAGTTCACAGAAAGCAGTCACACCTTCAAACTAGACATTTCTGCTAAGCTGATTGCCTCATTAGAATTTCAATGATAATGGAGAATATAATATCCTCATGTCCAGAGTTTAGGTATATAATTAGTTACAATCTGTTTTGGGCTAATGCTAGCCCCCTATATAGCCGACCCTAACCAATCTTTGTGTCAGACCTGACATCCTATGACTTAGATTAAAAAGTTTTTTTAATATAATGACTTGATAAATGATGGTTCCTACCAGTCAGAAGGCTCACATCCTCAGCCAGCATCCAAACCCTATAACTACCAAGTCTCTGTTTCAGTGTAAATACCTACTTAGTATTTCCACAAATGAATTGGAAGGCCCCTTTACTTATGACTTTCCTTTGTTTTCTAAATATAAAAATTTCATGAAGTTGGTTCCTGTCAGAACATGAGACTTGGGGTAGCCTAAATCTGTCTTTCCATGCCATGGTCACTTATGTTTGTGTAACATGACCTTAATAAGAAGCACAAGACCTTAATAGCCCCCCAGATCTTAACAAAACTCATTCCATGATAGAAGTACCATTTAGGCAATAAAACTTAGTAGGTAGAACATACCAGCTTTCAAAACAAAGATCTAATTGATTGAAGTTCATACTTTTGGGAAAGTCTCTAAATATATTTTCCTGGTCTTTTAGCATCTGTTCTGCTTCTGGCTAACTGTTCCTGGTAATTAAAGTATGTCAACACAGAACATGTATTGTTTGGTGTGTGTGTGTGTGTGTGTGTGTGTGTGTGTGTGTGTGTGTGCTTAAAGGGCTCACCCTGAGAAAGGCTCAGTGCTACAAGGGATTCGAAACACCCAGTGTAGCTGTCAGCCAGCTAATTAAGGCTTTCTATTGGTTTAAACCCATGTCTGAGCAGTCTTCTCTGATGAATACTCTGCAACATTTGGCTCAAAAATAAACTACTGCTCCTTTTGAGGTAAGAGTTATGCATTTAGCTATACAACTTAAAATAAGATCACAGATCCAAACTGGTAGGACAAATCCTTCATGACTGTCTAAAGTACACCTTCCTACCTCTGGCATTTCATGATGAAAATCAGGACACTTCCGATTTAATAAATTAAATCACTGCAGGATCATTCTGAAAAGCTAATTCATTAAAATGAGCATTTTTAATCATTTGAATACGTTTTCATGTCTCTGTTTATAGAGACAGAAAAGGAAAAGTCATGATTGTCTTTATGACATTGGACTGAAGTCCCCCAGAGAAAAATCAATCCCTGGAGCACTGCACATGAGAGGAGATTTCCAACGTTGAATGCCATCACATCTTCATTCAGTGCTGCGTGGGGGGTATTAATATATTATTTCACTCCGCTTGTGATGACAGGTTGTAATGGAAATTGTTTTGCAGCTTTCTTCAGTTCATGTGTTGAAAGACTAACCATTAAAACGATGGGATAGAGATGTGGGGTTAGGGAAGGAAGTAACAGGAGCGAAGCCTTCATAGATTAGGAAAGGACACTGTATGAAATTTTCAAGGAATAAAAATAACCCATTTTAAAAATCCTCCAAAGTGCTCATCCAGCCTTGGTGGGTGCATAGCACAGTTTTCCAGAGAGCCCTCACCGGAATATTCTCTGGTTGGAACTTTACCCTTGATCCCAAGGCTCCATAAATGTGAGAAAGAAAATCCTATCACTGATGAAATATCCAACCTAAAGTCATTGTCATACAGCAGGAGCTGAGTTACATATTTAATATTTACCACTTATTTGAGATTGATATTTCATCGGGCACACCTAGAATGTTTGTAAATTTTATTTATTTTATACCCAGTTTTACTGATTTTCCTTATTTTTGTTTAATCTAAATATCTCAGTATAATACAGTAGTATCATTAAAGCTGTTGTCAAACATGTCATAAAAATACTAAATACAATACCTTGCTTCCCTGTTTGAACTACCCCTCCTGTGGATTTGGCAAACTCACCTATACCTATTACTTATGCCTGGTCAGCCACAGCCACATGGTGATACACAGATTAGTAGAAATGGGTTAATTCAAAATATAAGAGTTAGTCAGAAATACGCTTAAGCTATTTGCCAAACAGTATTGCAGATAAAATAGTCTCTCTGTGGTTATTGCAGAAGAAATCCGTGCATCTTTAGACCCTTTCTTTATTTTCTTTATAGAAGACAAAATGTCCCTACATTTCTCCCAAGCCTGATTCCAAGGCTCTTGAGATACACACTCTACTGAGTTTAGAACACGTCATCCTCGTGCATTTCCACATCCTCTATGTCCTCACTTCTTATTTTGGTAGACAGCTGAGGATAATTTTGTTTAGGTTATCTTAACACTTTGTTTTTTGTTGCTTTCATTCTCATCTGATCTTTCAAATAAAATTGTGTGTGTGTGTGTGTGTGAATACTTGCAGGTACTAATACACACATGGAGGTCAGAAGAAAATTTGTACGAGTTAGTTCAGTCAGGTTTCTCCTTCTAGCATATGAGTCTTTTCTTATTATTAATAGTAATTATATCAGGTGTGGTGGCACACGCCTTTAATCCCTGCATTCGGGAGGCAGAGGCAGGTATCTCCTAGTTCAAAGCCAGCCTGAACTACAAAGTGAGTTCCAGGACTACACCAAGCAACCCTGACTCAAAAAAATTATTATTATTATTATCAGCTTATTATTAATGTCACATACACTGTGAAATCTTACCCTCTTCTTCAGATCTTGTGGGGATGATTTGCTGTGTGGGTTGGTAGTTAGTGAAGGTGACGTGTCACCGGAAGATGAGACTGGGAGGTTCTTTTTCTAACATTTGGTTCAATCTATGTTATCACAAAGGCTTCATCATAGTTCTTAATGCATTTCTTGGGTTGAGCTGTGTACTTTGTGTTTATTTGTCTCTTTGTTGTTGAGGTCAAGTCAAGCCATCTTTCAGAAAGCCTGTCACCCACACAGTCAAATGGAAAAAAAGCTTAGTAGCAATCTGATGAATTTATATTGCTGACATTTAAGCACAATCCAGAATTACTGACTCTCATTTATTTTCTCGCCAAGGAACAAGTTATTTGACGGTTGTGTTCTGGAGGAGGCAATGACAGATCATCTTTCAGTAATTAAAACTGATCTGGCTCCACTCTTGAGTTCTCTTCAACAGAAGAGATTTTTATCATCGATCTTTCTAAACTGAGTGATTGCATGTAAGAGAAGATAAATTCATGAGATTCTTCTTTGCCATTTAGCAAATCTGCTGAATAAAGATGCAAACCATATTCCAAGCTTAATCTGCATGGGTTTGGACCTCAGTTGGAGAAATCACAAAAACCTGATATTTAATCACTCAAATTATTAAAGAAAATGGTACAAGAGAAAGGGCTGCCTTGTGAATTTCTAAATTCTAGCTGTGCAACTCACATCTAGAGAATTTTTTGAAAATCTAACTTGTAGTCCTTTGGTCTGTGTACCAAAATTGGAGGTTCTGACATTTATATACACCATGATATTTTCTCTTTTTGCTTTCAAACTATATACTTCAGAATTAACCCCACATAACTCCATTTGAATCATAGAGAATAAGTTTTTTTGTTCAGAGTAATATTCCACTGAAGAGAGGAAACAGATTCCTTTCTATCCCCATTTACCTCTAAAATATTAAATGTTACAGTTGATTAATGAATTATTTAATTAAAAATTGACTGATTAATGGGAAGTCCTTCTGTATATGTGTTGCTTTTATTGGTTAATGAATAAAGAAGCTACATTTGGCCACTGGAGACAGTGTTCCAGGAAAAGGGTGTTTTGGAATGGTGGGTACTTTTAGAAATGTCCAGTAGGTGTACAAGGAAAGGTCACACTGAAGGGCCGTATACAACCATAGAATGCAAATATAAAGGCCCCTGTTAGTGTAGACAAACTGTTAGATTCTACCATATCTGTTGACTCAACTAGGAAAAATTGGAAGACTGTTTAAGAGTATAGAACACTACCACAAAGTGTCTATTTCAAAATAGGTCTGATCTTATCAGTTCAGCACTGCCCATATGGCCTTAAATAGAATGAATGACAGCATTTTGATTTTACCAGGATGTTCCTAGGCGTTGTGAAGGCACCACTGATGGATGCGTGCTGGTAGAGCTTCCTTATGGTTCCTAGCTCTAGCTAATGGATGATTTCAGCTTGACGATGCAACAGTAGATTGTCTCTAAGTCTTTTAAAACTTAACTTCAGTATGAGTGTAAAAGCCATCTTCTCCCTCTTCTTTTATACTCCTTAGACTAGAACCAAACCCTGAAGCCCCTATCTATTTAGGATTCTTTTCTTTTAGAATTCTGGGGCGTTAATTTTTCATGAGATCTTGAAGGAGCAACTAACCCCAGGGCTACATGTTTAATAAATATGGTAAACATCGAAGAGAATAACTGTAATGTTGGAGTTAACATAAATTTGAACTAACTGAGCTAGAGACTTTCAGTAATAGATGCAATTGTGTGTAGTGTGTCAAGTAGAAAAGTCACTTCAAGTTATTTTAGTAAAGTAGTAGAAAAGGGTTGAAATTGATGTCATTGGTGTTACTAAAGAACAGGGCATGCCAGTGTCAAAAATAAATACTGAGATGGGTGAGGAAAACCCATAGTTATTAGAAGGCTGAGGGAAAGGGTGGAATTAAAGAATGTATAGATGCAGAGATGGTGAGAACAAAGAGGTAAAAAAAAAAAACCACTTCAAAGTGTGTTGTGGTTCAGGGATAGAGTGCAGCAAAGATCAAGAAGATGAAAAGGAAGAAAAAAAATCCAGGGCATGGATAAAAAAAGAGAGATTCTAAAAAAAAATTAGAACTAGAAAAAACATAGTGGTCAGGGTATATATAGTATAAACAAGCATGGAAGCTTTCATCAGCAAAGTTGCCTATGAAAAAGCGACAGAGAAACTAAAGAATTCTGTGATATAATCACTTTTAGACAGGACAAAGTGGGTCAGACTAGAACGGGTCAGGATGAAGACCAATATAAAAAACAAGAGTGAACAATTGTTTGCAATCCACAATTCATCCTACTCCAGCCGCCTTGGTCGGTCCAGGCTGCATCTTTTCCTGTTAATAGATGACTTAAAGACTTACCACTTGCTCAGGCGCTCGATCATGTTAGATCGGCACATTATGAAACAATTCACTTAAGTTGTTAGATACTTGCTGGCTTCAAACAAAAGGAAACTTCTAAATACATAATGGCAACAATAGCATGGTTTTTGGTATAAAATGAATTACAGTGCATGGAAGTAATGATGCTTAATTAGAGCTTCCTCTAATGGTAATTTTGTATATATCTCTATAACCTTCAAGAAATTTTCCTCCATTGTCACTTGCACATCAGAAGGTGGGCAACTGAAGGTTTGGAGTCAGAACTGAGTAGTCAGAGAATCTCAGGGAACAAGAGAAATATGATGAAAAAATAGTATTTTGAGTATAAGCTTCCCCTACCCAAAATCAAATTTGCTCTACTGTATTTTGTAAAAAGCATGAGTAATGTCTAATTGGACTTGAATTGATATAATTTTAAAATTTATATTTAATAATTTAAAACTATTAACAAGAAAGTCTCTAACTCACATCTCCATATCCACTTCCTGGGGAGTTCTCTGTTGCTGTCAAATGACTAGTGAGGCTAGGTGCTTTCTGTAACCAGTATTTGCTTCCTCTGCAGTTAAATGAAACACTGTGAGTGTCTCATTTAGTGGTTACTTAGTAGGCTGCTGCTATGAATTTACAGGGAGTTAGATACTGTGGGTGCCACCAATAAACATTAGCTGAAGAAGAAAAGGAGCAAGATTGATGTCAGGGGCAAACTATAGAGGGTGTACAGTATACAAAAGCCTAGAAGATCAGAAATCTAAATCAATATCACCAATGTAGGATAAAAGCACATATCATCAAATAAATCCAGAGGAGACCTTCCAGAAGAGTGCATGACTCATGCAGAAGGATGGGAAGTTTCATAAATGTATGTGAAGTAAGAAGGCAAGAGAGGAAGTTTATCTGCCCTGTGAGAGAGATTGAAGTGAAGTCCATGACAGAAGAGGCAAATGCAATGAGAAAAACAAATGACTTATTTGTTCCAAGGCTCACTGGGGAGGTCTTGATGTGCTACTAAGTGAGGAATGGATAACTTCTAAAACCCAGGAACTGGAAAATCATTTATACAGGTACCATCTTATTACAATGAAACTGAGATCACTTCTAACTTGCTATATAGAGAGAAATTTTTATTTAAACAATTTAAGCTCTAATTGCTATTATTAACTGCAACATCCAGTATGGGCAATGCTGTAACCTGACAACATAGGTCTGATTTTATTTGCATGTCTGGATTTGATTTGCATGATTCCCATTTGCAAGGTGAAAATTGCCCTTGGTGTTATTACCTGCACACTTCTTGGCCAAGCTGGACTGTCCTCCTTGACATTGAACTGATTACATCATAGCAAAACTGCATGCACTGTAAAAAACCCCTACAGTGAAAGTACTTTCCCCCCATGGGAATCCCTGAAACCTTGTTCTCTACATTGTACTTTATAGGTGGGTGGGCTGAGAACCAATTGCACAGCAGGCACAGCTTAATCGTTTTCTCTTTTGTTACTAAAGATGAACTTCATGGAGACATATTCTAGAGCTATCTGAGAGGTAGAGGTCTCGGACTATTTAAATGGGCAAGCAAGGTCTTAATTCAAGTTCTCTAGCAGCAAAACCTAGGAGAGAGATTTAAGATGCTAAGTAAGTGCACTGAAAAGAAGAGAGGTGGCAAAGCCCAGGTTCAGTACAGGAAATAAATAAGGATATGGTCTCTTAAGTGGGGATTAATTTAATCTGTTCTCAAGGAGAGAGCTGGGAGAGAGTGACTTCTCTGCAATCATGTGTGGAGTTTGTAACCATCAGAGAATTAAAGCTACTCCTTGGTCCAGGACAATCCTAAAATGAAGATAAATAGGTGTATCTAGCATCCATGAGTCAGGGCATAGATCATCAGCCTAATGAAATAGACTGAGGCAGGACCCAACAGAGTGTTAATCTATTTTTATAGGTAACTATATGATCCTTTAGGCTGGGTAAGTTTTGAAGGAATAAAATTCATATTGGTTCACTCCTCTTAAAGTGTGAGGTTGAAGCCTTGGGTGACAGTCTTTTTATTGGCCCATTTTCAAGGAAGTACAGGGCAGTAAGATGGCTAAAGAGATCAAGTGTGCATACATTTGTATCTATGTTCTTCTTCAGTATCATACCAACAGGCTTCCATCATGGTGGCTCCTCTATAACCTTAACTACGAAGTCCCCCTGCTGAATACTAGAGTTAGGTAAAAAAAATACCCTTCTGAATACATCCTAGTGAGAGTCAGTTTCAAGACAGGAACATTAGGGGAACAGATTCAAGCTATACCCAAACTATGGCACAGTATACAACACAGGTTCCCCCCCGCCAGCTACTTTTATCCCATTCATTCTTTATCCTTCCAGTCTTGCCTCTTTATCTCTTCTTTTCTCTTCATTTAAGTTATCATGACATTGTTCCTGGGTGTCCAAATATTAGTGTCAATGTCAATAACTTCTCTTTCTGGGGCACCTAAGTTTTGTAGAAAGTAGTTTAGTCTTCTGGTGGAGGCATACATCCATAACAATTGTTCTTCTCAAAGATCAAAAGGGAGAAGTGGTTTAATTGGTTATAATTTTCCGCATAAGTTTGCCATTATGTTTGTTCTCCCTCTTCTAGAATGTTAGATGTGACCCCGAGTCTAGTCCTTTGTCATGAGACTCAACAGCTTCTTAAATAGACTTTAGACAAGTGATGCTGTTTTTATTCTCTCTCTACCTTATGACCCTGCCCTCAGGAGTAACTGGTTTTCCTCATCCTGGGCTGACCCAGAGCTCTCCAGCAATTCTGATCCCCCCCCACCCCGTTCCTGACTGTTGGGTCGGTGTTCAGCTCACCCTTTGCTGTGAGGGGGCGGTAATGAGTCATCCAGCTTTCCAGCTCTCAATCTTTTCCGGAAGCTAGATGTGTTGTCTCGTCTTTCCTGTTCTCAACTTCCTTTGACGAGGTTGATTTCAGAAAAACACTTGAAGTCATTTCCCCATCGCAAAATAGAGGCACTGTTATTTCCAATAAAAGTACATTTTAATGGGCTTATTTTTTACTTATTTGAGTGTAATTATAAGCAAATTATAATTATCTTTTTAGTTATAGCCTGAGAATCCTAAAATTGTCTGTGCAAAGCAAAGTTAATTAAGATGATGTACCTTCGTCCTTAGCAAAAATTCCATGAGCAGGAATACACACTTGAGTTGGTGGCAGGGACAACTATCACTTGCAATTTCAGAAAGTATCTGTGTGAACTAGGGCAGTAATCCTGTCAGAAATCTTGGTTGACACTGAATCTCAGAAGAAGAATTCTTCACGGAACTTTAGTATATTCAAACTTTGGGGGTTTGTAACGTGCAAGTCAAAGTGCACTTACTTAAAAGTCAGTTTTCAATCTTTTGTTCTCAGCATAAAATTTTCCAGACTGATTCAATATATGTCCATAATAAAAAGCAAGCACTTCCTCTCGGGAGACTAACTCAGGCACGGAAATTCCATTTTTATGAGAAAGCCGAGCTTCCCTTGAGAGAGTCGATCAGGTTGGAATCTGAAAACAGCTCGTGACAGAATAGTGACAAGAGCCTCTCTCACCATGGCCCTGTAATAATCTGATACCAAAATCAATAAAAACTGTTAATAACATGTGCAAGACATAATGTGATAGTCTTAGGGTAATTTACATTTGTTACAACATTCTCTTACAAGTGGCGAACTTTATTGTTTCTGTTTTTCATACACGACAAAAGAAGCTGCTGTTGAGTGAGCTCTCAAATTTACCACAGAATGCAGGCAGCAGACCAAAGCCTAGACTTCAGTTCCTCGGAGCTGATCCCCGCACGTTCACCACGGTCCTCAGATGCTTTCATGTGCCCTGCACTAAAGCCATCTCGCCTTCTTTGTACTGAGATTAATTTATGTCGTTAAAAATACTTCTTTTGTTTTAGAACCAATGCAAACGTCCTTCCAAGTAATAAGACTATTGTCCTGAGAGTCTGGGCCAGCTGTGTCACTCACTGAATCTGTCCTCTCTTCTACCAGAAATGCTTAGATTAGGAGGTAAGCAGTTTGCTATTTAAATCTCTGTGAAATGTGGACTTTATCTTTCTTCACAATTTTGAGGTGCTTGCATTTATCTACTACTTAAATGGTTGCTGTTAATTAATACAAATCTCTCTCATGATCTCTTTGGGTTGAGAAAATATCATAAATGCTGAAACGAGAAAAACGCATTGTATAAATTTTCAAAAACTAATAACAACATATTAATTAAAAAATAAATGCCTATATTCACAAGGTCATGATCTTGTTTGTAGTTGGAGGGATAGTTTAAACAAAATTAGAATTTTATCAGCTAAGACATGCTAGGTATTACTGTGGGAATAATAATGCTTACTATAATATGGTCTGTAAGAGCAGTAAGGAATCATAAAATTAGCTTCACAACTGTTACTAAATGGGTTTGGAGATTGCTTATCATCAGAAATATGTTTATTAAGAGATGTAGTACCAAAAGTAAGTTTTTTATTCTCTATTTATTTGTGTATGTGTGTGCGTCTTTGTGTACATTTTCAGGCAACACAAAGGTGTCATTTACCTTGAATTCTCCTCCTGTGGTGCTGGAAAATAGCAGGCATTTAGCAAAAAAACAGTGAATCCTTAGCGAATGCAGACTGCTGAAGATAATGTTCAGAACACCAGGGTTCCACTGTTGTTCACCATTGGAGTGATTATTTTTGAGTGTAATTGCTAATTATTGCAGTGCTCATCCTAACTATATTTGACTTCTGCCTTACAATCTAACCATCTTCCAAAGTCTTAGTTAAATAGGAAACATTCAGCATGGACAAGTCATAAGCTACACCTTTGAGCAGTGGCCTCAGAACAATGGGGACAGCTGGTCTCTCAGCACTATCAGTCTTTCAGGCCCTGCTCATAAAGAGAAGCCAAAGATATGACACCAAAGTAATTAGTGCATGTTGAAAGACTATTTTTCTTTTATTTAAAACAATTTTTATATTTAAAAACATTTTGATCATATTTTTCTCCTCCCCAAGTCCTCCCAGCTCCTCTCCACCTCCCTACTCACCCAACTTAATGTTTGTTCTTACAAAACAAACTAAAGCCCAAAATAACATACTCCACCACCAATTCCTGAGTGAACAAAAGAGTGAGTCTCTGATTCTTGTGCCTTCTCTCAGGCTTTTTTCCTTCTGTTGGTTTGTCTTGTTCAACTCCAAAAGACTGATTCTTGTTCATGAGCTGAGTTTTTCCTATAGTTTTGCTGGGGAAGATGTAAGGAATCTCTACAGTGATTCATTCATGACTTCAGATATGAATTTTGAAGACTGTTCTCATCGCTAGACCAAAGGCTCCACCACCTGATACACTGGAGAACAGGATTGCAATGCATATTTTGAAGTGATGAATTGATATAGGCTATTGGAAATGAGAGTAAAAGAACCCTAATCACTCAATACAAAATTGGATATATTATTATTTTTATATTATAGATATTCAACATTAATGTTGAAGTGTATGCTTGTTTGAATTGAAGCAAATTGTAGAGTGTAACCTTTTTGTTGGTTTATCCTTATCATTTACAGCAAGCCTTAGGCTAATTGTGGACATTGGCCCATTAACTTACATTGCTTTGGGAAAGTGTAATCTCTTCTGTAAGAAAATATTTTCCTGTGCTACGTAGTTTCCTTGAGTGCAATAACAGGATAGTTAAATCATTTATCTGTTTCTGTTCTGTATTATTTATCTTTTTCCCTCTGTGTACCTTGAGTTCAAGCTACTCCTAATGTATAGGTAATTCTTTCATTTCATAAATATTCCCTTCTCTCCAAACTGGATGGCTTTGTATTTTATTCATCTCTTTGTGCATTAGCTATTTATGAGGTGAGGCTGTGATATGCACATGTTATTATAATGATGGCTTCTTTTGTTCTGGAATGCACTTATTTCTGACATGACTATCCAATTCCACTTTTTTTGTTTCTTTGCTGTTTAGTGTGGAGTCTGTCGTGATTAGATTGAAATAAATTTTTATCTGTCAGTGGCTTATTGGGTCTCAGGGCACACATCCCATTTTTACAATTTACTTCTTTCCTTTTATTCCATTCGTACAATTCACTTCCTCAACACAAAGATTCTCCAATGAAACTGTTTGTATTTTCTATAGGTTTTAAGGGATAGTTGGCCCATTATGCCTAAAGGACTCCTAACGTAACTCAAAGTCCTGCAAAATTATGAGCATCTGTTTTCAGGAAATGTAAAAGTTTATTTACCCAAGTGATGTGATCCTTTTCTTCCTGATTTTTTCCTTTTTGTGTTTACACTTCCAACATGCTGAAAAAAAAAAAAAAACTCCTCTTTGCCACAGTAATTCTGTGACTTATGCTTTGCCATCTGTTGAGTTCTCAAGAAAGAGGTCTTGGTGGAATTGAGAAATGCTAGTGTTTGCTTGTTTGTTTCTTGAATTCTACCCTTTTATACGTTGGTTATCCTAGATGCTTGTTAGGGTGAATTCATGTGTAAGTTTCCTCTGTGAACAATGCCCAAAATATGTTTTCATAGAGTAAAAGAAAACAGAAGTAATTTAAAAGGTGATAATTGAGAAAATAGGCAACAATTTTGCTAGAATATTTTATAACAAGAATATATAATATTTTATTCATGTAGGTCACCTTATAATACTTAGAATTAATACAATATGAAATACAATTAATTAAAGAATGTTGGTAACATTAGTAAAGTTTTTCTGTTTTTTTAGGGTTGGAGGAGGTCCATTCTCATAGACAGTATCTTTCCATTTGGTGTGATAACAGGGTGTAGTCTTAGTTCATCTTGCATTCCTTATTTCTTTCTTGAATATTCTTATGGTTTAATTATCATTTTGCTCCATTTTTCCTTGCAGATTTGTGAGTACTATGCAGATGTTGAGGAATACTAGCAGATGAGTGAGTGTGTCCATGTGGATGTAAAGATTCAGCGTTAAAGCTAGCTGTCTTCTCCCATCTCTGTACCGTATTTATTGAAGCAGGGTCTCACTGGACCCAGACCGTTATTCTTCTATATAGTTAACTGCCTTGCTCTATAGATACCTTGTGTCTATCTCCAGCATACTGGAATAACAGATGAGCTGACACAGTTTCTCTGCTTTTATGGAATCCAAGGGATCTCAACACAGGTCATCACACCCGTGCGGCAGCACTTTGAACATTGAGTCATTTTTCTTAGCCCAATTATTACTCAGTCATACATTGTGTGATCACAGGAATGGATAGTACTTCAAATCTGCTAGAAGAACTATTTAGAAAGAGCTCTAATATTTATTTATACTATATATCCTTACATTCATTTATAAATAAAGAAGAAAATAACTTCACAGAAATGACGTGGGGAAACTTAAACTAAGATTTCCAAGAGCTGGGTCATATTTCAATTTTCCTCTCTCTCACTCTCTCTCTCTTGCTTCTTCTTTTTTTTGGGGGGGGGCTTTTACTTATTCTTTTCATCCCTTTCTCTCTAGAGTCTGAGTCTTTTCTTTTCTTCCCATCTATAGTCTATCTGAACTACTCCAGCAAGCAGCATTTTTCTCACACCAAGGCTGGAGGAGAGCCTTCCAGAACCCAGTCTGCTCTCTAGACAAAACTCTGAGTCCCTCAGGATCAGGGAGTATTAGAAGAATGGACTTTAGATATTTAATCAAATTCAAAGTGAAGGCATTCCAGGATAATCACCATCCTACTGAGAATATTTCACTCAGTATATGTGGACATTCTTGCATATTAGTATTGGTATGGGATGGAAGTTTCAAGGAAGTTGTTGAACCTTTAATATGTGAGTGTATGGGTCTTGCTTTATGTTCCAAGTTCTGTCTGTATATTAAGTGTGAGGGAGCAGGCTATGACCCAGAAACACTGTGTCTCTACTTTCTTACTTGAAATTTTGAGGGTTCTGAGAAGTCCATGCTCAAATCTTCATTATTAAAAAACATATTTCTAAAGCACAAGACCATAGTCATACTTAACTTTATTGTCAACTTGACAAACCCTAAGGGAATTGTAGTGAAAATGCAATATAGTATTTTAATAAATAAAGCATTCCTGTAGATCAGAGAGTCAAACAGCCCCACTGGTCAGCCTTATAGTTCAGGCAATGGTGACACACATCTTTAATGCCAGTAGCTTCACTAGTTTTCCATAGAAACTGGTTGATAATGGTGCACACTTTTAATCTCAGACCTAGTGAGGAATATAAGACAGGAAGAGACAGCTCTCAGACACAGTCTTATTCTGATGATTCCTGGAGCAAGAATAGCCATTTCATATTGAGGTAGAGGTAAGAGCCAGTGGCTGACAGTAACAGACTGCAAATTAATATACCGATTATTACTTATTTATTAATTAAAATCTATGAATATTTTATGGTCTACTGTCTATTTCCTTATTGCATTCATTCATCCATTCTTTCCCAACACAAGTACATAGTCTTTAACAAACAGAGGTTTAGAAAAAGAAATAAAGCTTAATACACTATGGGCAAAACAGTCCTCACAATGTTTCTTAAACTTTCTAATGCTGCAAAAAGTTAATATAGTTCCTCAGGTTGTAGTGACCCCAACCATAAAAGTATTTTCATTTCTATTTTGTTATTGTTATATATCATAATATAAAATTTTTTGGAGATAGAGGTTTGCCAAAGGGGTGACACCCACAGGTTGAGAGTCACTCATAGAGTCTATGAACATCTGACATTTATTCCCGTTCTTCATTCTCTGAGTTATGTTTTCTCATAGTATTATTGTATTTCTTTTTTTAATTTCTGTTATTTTCTCTACTTCCCAAGATTAAGTGTCTTCTAATTTCACCAACCTCATATTCTTTTTTTGTTTGTTTGTTTTGTTTTGTTTTGTTTGTTGAGACAAGGTTTCTCTGTAGCTTTGGAGCTTGTCCTGGAACTAGATCTTGTAGACCAGGCTGGCCTTGAACTCATAAAGTTCTGCCTGCTTCTGCCTCCTGAGTGCTGGGATTAAAGGCATGCACCACCACCGCCTGGCTACCAACCTCAAATTCACGTGTAATACGTGTAACATGACTAGGATACTGTTTTCAATAGATTTTACTGGAAGTACTTACACACACTAATTTACAGCATCTAAAATAGTACTTCAACACACAATAAACACTATGTATACATATGCCTATGTATAATGCTTATATAATATATACATTTCTCAAGATTTTCATTATCCAAGGAGAAGCAGAACTTTTATGATAAATCATGTCATTAAGTAATTAAAGAAATTATTGTTAATTTGAGCCTGCTAGAGTTGAGCAATTTCTAATTGCATTTTAAAATTGACTTTGTTCCTTTTGTTCAGGTTATCATTTTTGTAATAATTTCTCAAGATAAAATACATTTGTTTAAGATAAATCCAGACATAGATTAGGAAAGGAAAAAATTTTACAAACAAGTTCAGAGATTTTTCACCAGATTTGTGCACATCTACCGAATGAGTGGACCCTGTTCATCTATGACAAGGAAAGGTAAGGGGAGAGAGTCTCCATCTTCACATACCTTCAGCTCAAAAAAGTAGGGAATTTCGTTTTAACTGCCTGAAACTGATGTATTACAAACAAACTTTTACAATCACAGGGAATAAGGATTCACCAAGTGTAATATCTGCTTTTGTGGATCTATTCCAAGGGTTTATTGAGGTATATGCCAATTTCTAGAAACCCAAGTACTTTGGTCAGGTGAATGAATAAGTCATCTTATTCAAATATCTATTAGCTAGATGTCATGTTTCATTCATTTGAATTCTATAAAGTACACTATGATTTGTCTATCCAATTTGAACATTTAATTCTGAGTACATAAATCACAAATTTTGCTGTGAAGAATTAATTCCTTATAGTTCAAAATACTTTCAAATTTCCCTTTCCTTTTTAATCAATAAGTTGCTTAAAGAGTCAGTTTTCAAATACTCTGGCCTATTCTATATATGTTTTTAAAAGCCTGAAATGGAGATTTATTTAATTGCCTACTCTTACCAACATACATGTTATATGTTGGGACTATAACAGTAAATGACATGCAAACTATTGGCAAGTCATACCTATTTTCCAATACTTGTTTCCAAATTATAAAGCAGGAATATGTGTGTGTGTGTGTGTGTGTGTGTGTGTGTGTGTGTGTGTGTGTGTGTGTGTGTATGTATATAATGTTGGAACCCACTCCATCAGGAATCAACAGGGAGTACCTGGCTGGGATGGGGCATGAGGTTATGGAAATAGCAGATTGTGAGAAATGGAGAACGCAGACAGAAACACAGGATAGACTGGGAGGACTGATGATAACCACCAACCAGCTCTGAGTTTATTTCTTAGTCAGCATATATACTAATTACAGGCAAAAGGCAGAACAGTCAGCTAACCTTGAACTGTCCTTGGGAGGAAGAGCAAGCAGATGCATAATCTCTCTCAAGAATTCAGCTAGCAGCAAGCAGCTTCTAATCTTTAGTGAGTAGTGCCTCCAGCTGGCACACACCAGTCCAAATGTTAATAGAATAATGTGCTCTTTCATCTGGACAAAAATGCTCTTTCTTATGGGGCTAACAAAGAAGTTACTTATAACCCTCACGCTAGCTAGAAAAAGCAGAGCAGGCAAGCTTGAACTCAAATGACTTCTGTAAAATGGAATTGACTCAAGATGAAAACGGAGGGCTTCCATACACACCACACCACACACAAACACACACACACACACACACACACACACACACACACACACACACACACACATTATGGATGGATTACATGGACTATCATATGGGTTAGCTAGGGAGGGAAACATATTGTGATTTAGTAATAATTCTCATTTTTTTGTTACTTACTACAAGGTTTGTTTGTTTTTTGTCAGAAACTTGGGTATTAGCATGGTTTCTTTCTAATTTAGATGTAAAGAAAAATCGGAAATAATAAAGTGATGTCATAGGATCAGAGGAATTTAAAGTGCTTGAGAATAAAATTGGTTTCATCAATCAAATGCTTTGATCCAATCTGGGGCCATTGTATAAAAACATTACCATCAAAGTCTCACACAGCAGTTTTAAGGCTTCATCTTAATTTAAAGTTCATGTAGATGAAATCCTTAATTACATTGCATTTTCTTGTAGCATTATACCATATCTCCCTGGGTGAAGAGGATCCTTACTGAATACTAGTAATCACAATCTAAACATATACAACCAATGAAAGCCTGTGTTTTATGAAAGTTTCCTCTTCATTCTTGAGGTACACACCAATTCACAATAGCAGATGTCGGTGTGTAACTGGTACCTTCACAATAGCAGATGTTGGTGTGTACCTCCCTAACCAGGACTGCACACACAAAGAATAGTGTGGTCTCTAGATAAAAGCATTATTATTCTGTTTTATTGAGCACTTATCTCCTAGGAACTAAAATGATTTACCAGAATTGTATTATTAGTTCTCACAATAATCCCATGAGGCAATGAGATTACAGCTGATGTTGTTACTGGTTTTGAACAGAATTCTCTTAGGTATCGCCTGGGAAATTTGATTAGATAGATGACACCACATTCTAATCTAAGGGATGCTTTCTATCAAATGTGGAAAGCATCATTAATGCTCAAAACAGTTTTATGAGTACTAATATCATCAGAGAATAACTAGCTAAAGGAGATAGCTGCTTCACTGATGCTGTTTGTCAAAGTACCTTTTTATGAGCTAAAATATTTTAATGGATTCTCTATTAAATCCAATGAATGTAATACAGAAATCTGTCATAGAGCATGGTTTCATTTCAGAGGTATTTCAATGTTATTTGTAAATTAAAATTTACAAAAAAGTATTATTTAGGACTTCCTACATGCAAATATATATAATTTTCCATATACACACATTTGACAACTAGGCAGATATGTTTATAAAATATTTTAAAAATCCAAATAAATGTGGTAATGATAGGGAACACATTCTCCCTTGATTATGTAGACTTCTATAAGCAGATCATTTGAAAGAAAGGTTAAGGTAGCTTTTGGTCTTTACAAGGGCATAAACCCTCTAATCATTTAATTAAGTTAGTGCATCCTTTCTCAGGAACATCAAAAGTAGTATATAGACAAAGATGTGGTTCTACAAAAGAATAAAGGACTCAGGAGTGCCAGCTACTATTATAAGAGCAAGGCAAGGCTGTTGTTTATTGTGTTCAGTTTATTGCTATTTATGGAATTCAATGAAGGTTCTGTTCCTGTGATCAAACCATACAGAGCCAGTGTTATTGTGTTGTATTTTCCAGTGTCCCACTGCCTTTTGTGATGATATCATTCACATATATACATATACATGTAATCATACATATATATGTGGCATATGTAAGTGAATATATATATAAATTATATAACTACAAAAGGCAGTGTTACATGTATACATGTGTGTGTCCATATATTAAAAAAATATATTTTCTCTTAAGTAAATATAATATTGATGCTACCTATGATATATGTTTGGGGAGAACATGGTGAATTGAAGCAATATCTCTATAAACTGATAGAACCAATGAGGCTATTAAAATGCACTTTAATCCCACCATTCTGTTTGTCTTTGATAATTTTAATTAAGTATAAGACTTAGCTTTCTAAAAGTCCAGTTGAGTTATAAGCAAACAAAAACTGTTGTTTGGTAAGATACATTCCTTAGATTTTAATGGCTGTTCTATGATATTAGTTATTTATTCTTCTTTTCCAAATGAAAATAATAGACTCTGATGCTAGATATAATATGAAAGGATGTGGAGGAGTAGACCCTTAAAGGGAAGATCTGTTTCAGATATGTTCAGCCACATGGAAGAAGAGAGACAGTTAAATGAGAGGAAGACCCACATGATGGGCCAAGTCTGTACAAGGAGATTTGAGATGTGAGCTCGATATTTAATGGTGGTTGATTATATTTCTTTTTTCCCCATATTCTTTTATTTTTTTCCATTCATAAAAATAATTTACATTTCCTCCCCTTCTCCCAGTCCCCTCCAACTCCCCCCCTCCTCTCGCTGCTTCCTTAAAAGAGGGCATGGTGCCCAGCCCTGTGGGAAGTCCAAGGCCCTCCCCCCCTCCATCCTGTCCTAGGAAGGTGTGCATACAAATCGACTAGGTTCCCAAAAAGATAATACATGAAGAGGAGATAGGTCTTAGTGTCATTGTTGATGGATTCTCATTCTGCCCTCATTGGCAGCCACGTTTAGAGAATCCAGTTTGATCATATGCTCATTCAGTCCCGGTCCAGCTGGAGTTGGTGAGCTCCCATTAGATCAGGCACACTGTCTTAGTGGGTGGTCCAGCCCCTCACAGTCCTAAATTCTTTGCTCATCTTCTCCCACCTTCTGCTCTTCGACTGGACCTTGGGAGCTTTGGGTTTCACTAGGAAGAAGTTGTTTAGGAAAACACACATGAAGTAACTATTTAACTTTCTTTATAGACATTGGTACATATGCTGCAGCTATAAAACTTTTAAAGAGAGTTAAAACTAGTCAAGTTTTAGGCAGATATGAGGTAAATCATATGAAGATCTCATGTGATCTGATATATCATCACTCTGCCTCAGAGTCCAGAAGCAGGAGGGCAGGATGTCAGCCTTACTTAAGTGACAAATTTGATGTGGAGAAAGTAAAAATGATACTTGTAAATACAAAGGTCTAAGGATGACATTATCAGTATAGAAAGTCAATGCATAAAAGGTGTAAATTCTCTGTAAATCTGTAATTTTTTCCATTTCTCTATCTTTACATCTACTTCTCTTTGTCTACACATAGTGAGAGAGCTAGTAGTGGCTCAAGGGCTATCCTATGTCTTTCTTCATTATTTCCTTATCTATATCAATCAGTGGACAGAATTTATATGCTCTGTGAAAAGAAACTATGGCATTATTTGAAATAAAATGAATTTATTCAAAAATTTTGGAAGAAAATGTTAACTTTGTGTATTATATTTGCTCTTAAACACATCTTAAAATGGTATTTCAGAAAATCATGATATCTTTGTTTATTTAATAAAGATATTTGAAGAACTATTTTCTGTGACTGAATCACCTGCCAACTTCCAGGGATACCTTCCTTAAAGTGTCTTTGAAAAAATATAGTATTACCAAAGAGTGGTTGGCTCAGTGGTTAAGAATACTTGCTACTTTTGCAGAGGACCCAAGCCATTAATTATTTCTCCTAAATCTGTTCCCTTTTTTAATTCAGTTGAGTAATGGTACAGTAGTTCGCTCCCAGAGAATATGCATCATTTCACTAACAACATCTTCCCACTTTCCTATATCTGATTCAACTGTAAAAATAAAATTAAACAACTATAGAGCTGTATACACATCTCAGTGTATCTTGGGGACGATATATCTGAATGTTTAGGGGACATTTGTGTGCTTATTTCAAATAAATTTAGTTTTGACACATGCTAAGCAAATGACCTCTAAGCACTAGTCAATTTTCCTTTAAGCATTAGTCAACATAATTGGTACCTGGCAATACTCTAAGGAAGCAAAGGAAAACGTAAATAGACGAACACCTGTAGTGCCTGTCTATGATGTTTTATTTGCCTCCAAGACCTATTTTATCCTACCAATATAAAATTACTTACCACTTTTTAAAATTTTTTTTCTAATTTTATGGTTGCATATCATTTTATTCAATTAAATCTGTTTTATATGTTTCTTCATTTAAAGGAATTAACCTCCTTTATGAAAGGTAATATATCTTTATTCTTACACCTTAGTGTTATTTTATGGGCTGTCTGCTCCTTCAATTCTTTGAATGTAGTTACACAGCATAGTGTATGGTAACCATCTTCAACACAACCCTTTCAGCTTCCCATTCACTGCAATCTGTTTTAAAGTACACAAAAGTCTACATTTGAGTAACAAGACAAGTTCCTTCAGTGCTGTCTTTGATGATGTTGATCCTGGATGACTGCAGGTATGTAAGGGCAAGAACAGGTAGCTCTGAGGGCCATTCCCCAGATTCATTCCTTTTTCTTTGCTATAGATACCACTTTCCAAGCTGGTATTAACTATAAACAGAGTTTTTAAACTGCCTAATGTACTTGTATTCAAAAATCTTGTCTATAGACTGAAAAACTAGTACTTGCTCTTAAGTTACCCAATTGGTATATCTTTTAAATCCTGTATGGAATTTATATAAGAAAAAGAAGAATAAAAACCTTTCAAAAGTTCTTACCTGATTGCTTTTGCCAAGCTAGAAAAACCATTGCCACATTTTTTTCTCTACCTAGAAAAACTTTTATATTCAACCATTTCACCCTTGGAGGATCAGTTACTTTGATGATCCTTCATGCTCGCCGTGCCTTTGAGAACACTCGAAAACTCATTCTTAAATCAACTGTAGCAATTTGAGATGGAGGGCTGATTATCTTCCTCAAGCAGCAGTGGGCCAGTTTTCCACTTACTGTTCTTAATCTTCAACTGTGAATGATATGGCAGTTGTGAAGCTAACTGAAAGCATATTACGAAATGTGTAGATATGATATCTGGGTGTTAAGAAGCAGTCAACATTAGTGTAGCTTATTTCTAATGCAATCAGATAGAGAATTGCCTACTTTTACTTTATCACTAATCCACTATAATTCTGCTTAAAATTGCTTACTTTGGCTATAGACAGCAGCTTTTCTCATAGTTCTACAAAAACATTTTCATTTTCCTTCTCTGTATAATCCCAGTGAAAACACTTTGTATTCTCATATGATAAGTACCTACAAAAGAACAAATTATGTTTAATGTACTCAGTTCTGGTACTCCAATGTTTATATGAAAAGGATGATTCAATACTGTTTTATGGAGCTGCATCAGTTCCTTTGGCTCAGTTCCACTACATAGGTGTTTCAGTTTGTCAGCTTTCCTTTTTGAAACTTGGCCCAACATCCAAAACATAACATTCTACTGAAGGGTTGAAGACAAAACTTCTGGTTCATTGTTCTTATTGGGCATACATTTGTATCCTTGCATTATAAAGTCACATCAACCTTTACAATGACTACATGGCACATTTGACTTGCCAAGCTCAGACAAGACAAAACACATTTTTTTTTAGATACATAAATTTGGGTTTCTCTTATGCTCTAACTTTTCTTTCAGAGCAATATAAAAAATTCCCTTTGTTAGATCAAATTTATCAATCTGCCTGTCCCAAATTTGTTTCAATATATGCAATATTCTGTTATGGATTATTTAAATATGAAATGTGGGAACAGGAAGAACAAAAATGTCAATTCTTGGTTAAAATAGCAGATTATATAAACTAATTTCTCCCATCATAACTATGGAATTTTCTTTCTATTGCTGTTAAGGTTTTTATTTGGTCAAGAAAAGAGAGAAACCCTTTTCAGAAAAGCATTACTGTACCTTTTGGTCCCTTTCTGGGTTGGAAGACAATCTCTGAGCTCATCTTTGCTATTACATTACCAACTGTGGTTTCTTTCCATTGACTTAAATTTTGAGAACGTGCTTAAATTTTCTGAAATTAAATTAAAAATAATTGTGTTTGTGTGAACAGTGGCAGCTGTTGTGTAGAACTTTCTGTTTGAACTCCTCAGTGACTTCACCACTTAGTCTTCACAGTCTAGTCAGCATCTTTTTTTATATTCTGTGTAAGTTCCCAGCCTCAATTTTTGAACCAATGAAAATATGAGCTGGTTTCATTGATAAATATCATCATTCTGAACCCTAACTTCTTGGATAAATTCAAAATACGCTGTATTGTTAGAAATTTAGAATTTAACCTAAGGGCTTTGTTAGAGTTTCTGTTGTTGCAATACGGCACTTTTTAAAGCAAGTTGGGGAGGAAAGAGTGTATTAGACTTACACTTCAGCATTGCTGTTCATCATTGAAGGGAGTCACGGCAGGAACTCAAACAGTCACATCATAAGCTTCCAAAACAGTAGCTTATGCAGAGGCCATGGAGAGGAGCTGTTTACTGGCTTGTTTACCAACTTCTTTTAGAGCTAAGGACTAACAGCCCAGGGATGGTGCTACTCACCATGGACTTGGCACTTGTCCATTGATCACTAAATGAGAAAATGCCTTACAGCTGGATCTCAAGGATGCATTGCCTCTGCTGAGGGTCCTTTCTCTGATGACTCTATAGCTTGTGTCAAGTTGACACACAAAACAATATAATACAGGTTTTAAAGACATGCATGCTACTTGGCCAGCAAATTGTCTCAGTGCTTATCACCAAGCCTAACAACTGTGCTTCAGTATCTACATCCCACATTTTATTGGAAAATAATTGCCTTGAATTGTCCTCTGACTGCCCCACACATAAAATAAAATAAAAGCCACCTCTGTGCCTTCCTTTTATAAGCACTTCTTAAATACCAAGGGCATCATTGGCTCTCATCTAAGACATTTAAGGCCCCCTAATGTTATGTAATCACAACAAACTGGAATTATTTCTGAAATTAAGGTATATGAATGAAACTCCATGTACTTATAGGAGATTAAATATTGTGTTATTTTTTAATGACAACCTCAAGTTAAGTGAAATCCCAAGTTTATTTTGACTTCCAATTAGTCTGAGAGTCAGATAATTATTTTTACACTAAATTTTTTAGAAACTCTGAACAAAATTCTCATCTCTAGAATATTTGACACTTCAGAAGTTAATTAATAAGTGTACAGAAAATACAATGTTATATCTTATAATTAAAAATCAAATTTGTGTATATTTTCAAAGATAGTTGATAACTATGTGTTATCTGAAAGTTCTACATCATTTTTCTTTCATGTTTTAGGGTCTGATATTTTTTTACAAGATCTCTGGGAAAGTCTTCATATCTGAATAGCCTAGGGTACTCTAGATTGGATCAGTGGCATTATTCTTCTGTTATTTTTTAGTCTTTTTAGTTCATTTCTAGGTTCTAATTTGCTCAGGGATGACCACATCTAAGCTCATGTTATTTACAACTTTCTATGTCTCAGATGTTTCAGTACTGTGTGCTTCTTTATACTGCCTGTCTTTCAGCTGCTTCCATTCTACATAAACATAAGATTTGTGCCTCCTTTCTTTGCTAGTCTATAACAACAAGGACTCCCAAGAGTCTGACTATTCACTATTTCTTCCCTATTCTTAAGAGAGAAACAACACCCCATTGTTTATCAGGCTGTAGCTTGCACGATTTGGAAAGAAGACAAGCATATTCCAGCCCAGGGTCTCCACATTCCTTTTCTTGTCCTCTTGGGATAGTTCACATTTTTGTCCCTTTTGTTTCCTTTGAAATATGCTGCAGAAGGGGGACTCCAGTTGCTCAGAGGTATAAACTGTGTTCTCCTGTCTTTGCTCTGTTTTGACTCTCTGCTGTTCTGTCTTGCCATGGTAAGAAAACTTTTTCTGAATGTTGGTCTTTTTCTGAATGTTAGAACTTTTGAGTAGGAAATTGTTTTCCTTGTCCTAATGCAAATCTGTCTTTCATGCCCTATGATATTTCTACCCCCTTAGATCTAGGCCTTTGGATTTCAGAAGTGAAGAATTGATTCTTCTATTTTTATCTTCTTTCTGATGTGTCAACACTTTCATGAGTGAACAACAAAAAGAATGCCATAGGGACTTCTCACAAAGAAAATGCACACATTGATTGATCTACAAAAATATTCTTTCCTGCATCAGATATGCTTGGCATATGCATGTATAGTGTGTGAATATACTATTAAAATACCCAGAATGCAGCATTCAAATTCTACTGAAAACATGAAATGACTTGTACTTATCATTGTTTTGAATTCTTAATGTCATCATATAAAGATGATGATGACAAGATCATAGCTGAGTTTCTTCACAATCATATATATCTTGATACTGTGATCAAAATATATTCCTTTGTTTAATTGTGTGTATGTGTAGATGTGATTGTTCATGTGTAAGGTGTGCATGTATGTGTACGTATGAATGACATTAACATGCATTTGAAGACCAGAGCTTGATATCAAAGGCTTACTTCAGTCATTCTAAACTTTATTTTATTTTGTGATATGTTTTCAACTGGAGCTTGACAATTTGGCTAGACAATGTTGTTATATTTGGCGCCTAACATTTGAGGTACAAATTCACAAAAAAGATATGTTTCCTGAGAATTTTTAGCTACCAACACAGAACATGACTGCATGTGGGGTTTCTTTTTATTCTCTCTCTCTCTCTCTCTCTCTCTCTCTCTCTCTCTCTCTCTCTCTTTCTCTTTCACTGTGGGTGGCAGACTCTCCCTGAATGCCTTTCTCAGGTTGCTGCAAAACTAGCAACCTGCTGTCTTGAAATTCAGTCAGGTTTTATGTTTTATGCAGCAGCAATCAGCCTTACATCTTCATCAACAACATTGGAAGATTTGTTAAGACAATTGCGAATTCTTAAAGGGAAGAATTAGTTAAAAGGGAAAGTTTTTTTGCCATGTTAAAAAATGGGAAAAACCATTACAATGGAGGGATTTTGGTCTCTGTATGATGATATGCTAGACAGTTTGAAAATGAAATGATTAAATGAGAGGATATCTAATTTATGGAATTTATGTAATGTCAATCATAAACATTGTCAGCATTATAATTTTTGTCCTATTACTATAAAAATTGATTAACCTGATGCTAAGATACAGACCTTTGAAAAATCTAATAAAATAGACCACAGAGAGATTTAAATCCAGACAGAAGAATTTAATAGAGAGTAAATTTCAGCATTGCATTATAAGAATAAAGAAGAAAAACCTAAGGTTTTCAGACAACCAACCTTAACATATCCAATAACCTTACAAGAATTGCCCAAATGACAGAGGCTCTGTTACAGATAACTGAACTCCTATGTCACTGTTAGATTTAAAGAGATTAAAGGGAGCAGTGGTCTCATATGGTATGCATTTACCTTTTGTGAATAAAGTGTTAAAAAAACATGGTCAGTTTGTAATAGAATTATCCATAACAATTGGAATGATTTGGTTAATGGAGTTTTAGAGAGGTCCAACATTACAATGGAGTACCTGGTTCAGAGAAGAAGCTAAGAATATTGAACAACAGACTAAAGCTAGAGGTAGAGAAATCTCCCAAGATCAAATTCTTGGAGAAGGATACTATGATACTATAGAAAGTAAGTCTGGATATGATGACAACACCATAGATTTATGCCACGCAGCATCTTTGAATGCTTGGGACAGAATTGGAGAAATAGAAAAGAAAATTGAGGTACTTACTAAGTTATACAGGGCCCAAAGGAAACCTTTGCTGATTTCTTACAAAGATTGCCTTCAGCAGTAATTATAATGATACCAAATTCAGAAGAAGGACAAATTATAGTTGAATCTCTGGCTTTTAAGAATGCCAATTCTCTATGCAAAAGGATAATTGTGTCGTTAAAGGCAATGTCAACACCTTTGGAGGAATGGATCTGGGATACAGTTAATTTAGATTCTCATGAACATGATGGTACATGGATAGGAAAGGTGATTTTCAGAGGTTTGAGGAAAAATCGAATTGTCAAATGTTATAATTGTAGCAAACAAGGTCACTTTGAAAAGGATTGTATACAGGGCTTTCCTAGAAATAATGTTTTTTTTTTCTAAGAATAATCCATTCAGAAGGCTCCTCCCTTCTGCATTATGTGGGATGTATAACAAAGGTAATCATAGAACTAGTGAATGTAGGTCAATGAGGAATAATAATGTAATCTTTTGCCATCAAGAAACTCCTTGAGGGGCTTCTAAGAGGCCCTTATACCAAATTCAACCCCTATACCAAATTCAGTTCAGTCTTTTCCTGCCATTGTAGAGGAAACTCCTTCCCAGAACAATGAAAGAATTTATTGTCTATTGTAAAAAACTATGCTGTTCTGGATAATAGAACAGCTATAGAAGAGACAACAAAAAAATTTCAGGAGAAACCATAAAGCTAGTATTTTGGCAAGCTTCTATAAATGAACAAAGACCAAAACTAAAAATACAAATAAATTACATTGTCATTCAAGGTCTGGTAGACACAGGTGCAGATGTACCAAGAATTATATCAGAATCTTGGCATCAAAATTGGCCTCTTCAGAAAATAAATGTTCAAAGTGTGGATTATATACTCATTAGAATACTACTCAGGGGTAAAAAAACAAGGACATCTTGAACTTTGCATGCAAATGGATGGAAATAGAAAACGCTATCCTGAGTGAGGTAACCCAAACCCAGAAAGATGATTATGGTATGTACTCACTCATTAGTGGACCCTAGCTATAAAATAAAGGTCACCAAGCACTTAGCTCGCAAGCCCAGAGAAGCTGAATACCAAGGTGAACCCAAAGAAAGCATACACAGAACCTCCTGGAAG
>PVIU01022672.1:0-22771 GCA_004026605.1 Ondatra zibethicus | reverse complement strand
TGTGTCCTTTGCTTTACAGAAGCTTTTCAGTTTCAGGAGGTCCCATTTATTAATTGTTTCTCTCAGTGTCTTTGCTGCTGGGGTTCTATTTAGGAAGTGGTTCCTTGTGCCAATGCGTTCAAGCGTACTTCCCACTTTCTCTTCTATAAGGTTCAGTGTGGCTGGCTTTATGTTGAGGTCTATTTTATCTTTTATCAATGCAAAGGAAAACTATAACTATAACTATCCATTTTTTAACTCCATCAAAGACGCCAGAAGGATAAAATATTACCTAAGTAAACAAGAAATAAGCAACTTACAAACTCTAGAAATGACAGAGACATCTCGCTGCCTGGACAGTCATCCAAAGTTTCTCTGTACCGTTGTGGCATCCATCTTTGGCCTACAGGCCCATAGTATCCAGCAGACATTTTTATGATGCAGGAAAATTAAAGACAGTTTAGTCACTTTCTTTTGTGTCCTGTAGAATGTCTCGTAGACTCTTTTATGAATCAGGAACCATGAAGGATCATCTCACCTTTAGGCAAGTTTAGCAGGCCTCTCTCTGTGGGTTTTTTGTGTCCAGTTAAGCAGTCCAGGCAAGAGCAGTTTCTTGCCTAAATGGCTATCAAACTCCATAAGGAGCCTCTTCGATGCCCGTCTTTCTCTTGAAGTAGTTGGTGCTGCCAGGAGCAGACGTGTCTCATTGTCATGAAAAGCCCTAAGTTATTAAAACATTAAATGTTATATTTTGTCATCTTTGAAAGATATGAAGAATGTCTATCTAACTGAAATATACCTCTATATATCTAGAAAATCTAACTAACATGACTACAAGCTTGACTATATCAATGATTATCTATTAACAACCTATATTTTTTAATTATACATTATATTTTTAAATGAATTACACAATCATAATACCTTAATCAAGATCAGAAATCATCCTTAGTTTGACTTCCCTGCCTTAACATTAGTAAGATTATATACAAAATTACAGTTATTAAGAATTACAGTTATAATATCTAATCTATTTGTGTTTGGCAAAATTAGAGATAATACTCTATCTTACCTTTGTGAGTCCAAAGTTTTGTACCTAATTTATCTTTTATCCTAACTAAAGAAAACTATAGCTAGCTAGTCCTCAACTCCACCAAAAACCCCAGAAGGGTGAAATGTTACCTAACGACAGGGACCTCAAGCTTACTGGACAGTCACCCAAAGTTTCTCTGTAATGTTGGGGCATCCAACTCTGGCTTATAGGTCTTGCATATCTGACAGACTTTCCTGTGAAGCAGGGAATTTTGAAGGACTGTCCTACCTTGTCTTAGCAACATTCAGCAATTGCCTTTCTTGCATCCAGGTTGGTCCAGTTTGACAGTTACTGTCAAATGTCAGCATTTAAACCAAGGTCAGTTTCTTCACCCAGATGGCTATCTTTTGCCATAAAGAAAACAAACTCTGATGGCATTTCTTCAATGCCCATCATCCTCTTTGAAGTAATTGGTGCTGACAGGAATAGAAAAGTCTCACTGTTAAGAAAAATCTAAGTTCTTAAACCATTTCAAATGCCATATTTTGCAGGTATTTAAAGTATTTGAAGATTGCCTATCTACCCAAAATGTATCTTTATATGACCTTGAAAACCTAACTAACATGACTATAAGTTTGCTATTATAGATGACTATTAATCTATAGTTCTTAATTATATATTACATTTCTTAAAACACTTTGCCTTTTTAAGATTTATTTATTTATTATGTATACAGTGTTCTGTCTGTGTGTGTTCTGCAGGCCAGAAGAAGTCACCAGATATAATTACAGGTGGTTTGTGAGCCACCATGTGGTTGCTGGGAATTGAACTCAGGACCTCTGGAAGAGCTCTATATATTACTTTTTTTTTTTTTAATTTTTCTCTGCTCCCCTCCCTGCCACACCCCTCCCTCCTTCAACCCTCCCCCAAGGTCCCCATGCTCCCAATTTGTTCAGGAGATCTTGTCTTTTTATACTTTCTACTTCCCACGTAGATTAGATCTATGTAAGTCTCTCTTAGTGTCCATATTGTTGTCTTAATTCTCTGGGGTTGTGGTTTGTAAGATGGTTTCTTTGCCTTATGTTTAAAAACCACCTATGAGTTAGTACACGTGATAATTGTCTTTCTGTGTCTGGGTTACTTCACTCAAAATAATGCTTTCTAGTTCCATCCATTTTCCTGCAAAATTTAGGCTGTCGTTATTTTTTTCTGCTATGTAGTATTCCATTGTGTAATGTACCACATTTTTTTTATCCATTCTTCGATCGAGGGGCATTTAGGTTGTTTCCAGTTTCTGGCTATGACAAACAAAGCTGCTATGAACATAGGTGAGCACATGTCCTTGTGGCACGATTGAGCATCCTTTGGATATATACCCAAAAGTGCTATTACTGGGTCTTGAGGAAGGTTGTTTCCTAATTTTCTGAGAAACCGCCACACTGACATCCATAGGGGTTGTACCAGCTTGCATTCCCACCAGCAATGCAGAAGTGTTCCCTTTTCTCCACAGCCTTTCCAGCATAAGTTGTCATCAGTGTTTTTGATCTTGGCCATTCTTACAGGTGTAAGATGGAATCTCAGAGTTGTTTTGATTTGCATTTCTCTGATTATATTACATTTTTAAATGAGCTTCATAAACATAATACCCTAAACTAGAGTAGAAATATATATACAGTATAACAAAATTATCTTTAAATTTGTATCAGTAAACCAAAATCTATACTAATGTAAAATATGTAAGATTAATAGTTGTTTTTGGATAATGTAGATTCAGTAATCTACCCTTTTATACTATCAATTCTATATCACATCCCCCTTTATTTTTAGAAAGAGATCTCTGGATTTAACTATTTTGTTTAACCTTATTTTGACTATGACCAATAACAATTTGTAAACAACCCCACACCTTAAATAATAATAAATATCCATAACCCATCTTGTGAGAATGTGGATGTAGTTCTTTAGACTACTTCCTGATGATTGTGCATGCTGGTAATCCTTGGACCCTAAGAAAATTTAGGATAATTGTTAATTCTTGGCTGTAGTATTATGTGAGGCTGGATCATCTCAATCAGCAGCCTGGAAGCTGTCTGGATGTTAGATCACCTAGGCCATAGTTTTCATTGGTGTCTGTTCCCCTTGCTCTAAAAATATATAAACTTTTTTAATAGTAACATACATATCTGTCTTAATACAAGTATAGATTGTGCATTGGGCACAAGTCAGCCAAAGGTGATTTTTGTTTTATGTTTGAACAGGTAAAATGTACATCATATGTCTTGTAGTTCTTTTAGGTTGATTTCTTGTATTTGTAGTTAGATTTTTCAGGGGATCTTCCTCTATCAGACCTGATTTTTCTTAACCCAGAATAATCATTTCCTGTGGAAACAAAAGCATAACCTCTCCGCAAAGTAATATATCTTTTGACTTTTTGTTTGTTTGTTTTTTGGTTTTTTTGGTTTTTTGGTTTTTTGAGACAGGGTTTCTCTGTAACTTTGGAGCCTGTCCTAGAACGTTCTCTTGTAGACCAGGCTGGCCTTGAACTCACAGAGATCTGCCTGCCTCTGCCTCCTGAGTGCTGGGATTAAAGATGTGCACCACCACTGCCCAGCTATATCTTTTGACTTAAATTTTGAGGTCAAGATAATTTTAAAATGTGTAGTTTGGTTTAATATGGTAGTCTTCATAATCCAACGTCTCTTAACAGTCAAAAATTTTAAAAACAACACAATAATATAATCTAGACTTTCTGTGTATTTTCCATCTTTATGTGGCTATTTTGTTTATCATTCTGTTCCTTTTTACAAAACTTCTCTACCCTTTTTCTTTTCTTTCCCAAGACTACATATATTTTTAAACACACTGTAGTCCATTTAGAGGTTTTTGTTGTTGTTTGTCTGAATCTGTCCTTACTGAGTATCTGTAACCTTTTCTGTCTGTGCAAGCAAAAAACAAAAACAACTACTGTATAATTTAGATCATAACCTGCTGGTCTGGCTCCTCCCCCTTGGTTCCCCAAGAGTGTAGTCTCATGGCGGAGGCACATTTACCACCAGCTCTGAAAGCCATGTTTACCACCCCAACTTTGGGAAGTTTCTAGATCCTTGCTGCCACCAAATAGCATCCTGACGGCTGCTCATAAATACCATAAAAGTGTTTGGTAGTAGGACCTCTTAAAAGAGTCACCTGTTTTTGCTGCTGGCACTGAGCCAGAAAGTTATCTCTTAAAAGAGACATGCCTCTGCTCAATGCCAGCAAATAGCCCACTGGAGAAGAAGCAGCTACCAATAAGCCATGCTTGACTCTGTTCTTGTGTGTCTAGAATCCTTCCTTAAGCCTTGACAGGTTTTATGTGGAAATTTTGGCCATACCTAGGAACACCATATATAAAATGGAAATTTCTTGACCTGACCACCTGTTCCTAAATAACCACTCTGAGGCTTATATTAATTGTAAATGCTCAGCCAATTGCTCAGGCTTATTACTAACTAGCGCTTACATTTAAGTTAACCCATATTCCTTATTTACATTCTCCCATGTGGCAGTACCTTTATTAGCATGGCATGTTTATCTCCTGCTACCTCTATTCCTGCTGGCTACTTCTGACTCCACCCTTCCAATCATCCTTAGTTTGTTACCCTGTCAAATATTCCTGCCTGGCTACTGACCAATGAGCATTTTATTAAACCAATTTGAGTGAAAAATCTTTATAGTGTACAAGAGAATTATTCCACAACATTCTTATTTTTTTAAAAAAGATTTTTATTTATTTATTATGTCTACAATATTCTGTCTGCGTGTATGCCTGAAGGCCAGAAGAGGGCACCAGACCTAATTACAGATGGTTGTGAGCCACCATGTGGTCGCTGGGAATCGAACTCAGGACCTTTGGAAGAGCGGGCAATGCTCTTAACCGCTGAGCCATCTCTCCAGCCCCAACATTCATATTTTTTTTTACTAATTTATTGTGGACAGCTGTTTTGCTTGTGTGTATGTCTGTGTAATATATGAATGACAAATACCTGCAGCGGCCAGAAGGGGCATTTGATCCCCTTGGAACTGGAATTATAGACAATTGTAAGATGCCTTATGGGTCCTGATATTAAATCCAGGTCTTCAAGAGCAGCCAGTGTTCTTGACCTCTGAGCTATCTCTCCAGACCCTGGTTTGGCTTGATTTGGTTTTGAGACAGTCTCACTATATAGCCCTTAGCTGTCCTAGAACTTGATATGTAAACCAGGCTGGCCTTGAACTCACAGAGATCCACTTGCTTCTGCCTCCTGAGTGCAAAGATTAAAGGCATGGACCACTACACGTGACCAATCTATTTTTTTCAAAACTTGCTATGTAGCCACAGGTAGTGCTGAGCTCATGTTTCTCCTCCATGTCCCAAATAGGCATACATCACCACTCCAGGCATGCCAGTCTTAGTAGGAAACAATTAGCTCCATTACAGAGAGAATTTGTGTATACAAATCCATACTCAGAATTGGAAGTAATTTCTGTGAGAGGGCATAGGATCCCTAGGAACTGGAATTCCAGGTGGTTGTGAGAATCAGGATTAGAGTGCTCTGGAAGATCAGCACTGTTCTCAGCTGCTAACATCTTTCTAGCCTGGGGTAATAGTCTTAAACCTATTGGTCTTGAGGGCTTTCATTCATTTTTGCAAATGAATTTACTTTTGCTCTTTTGAGACAGGGGTATCATGTAACCTAGACTAGCCTCAAATTTGCAATATGGCCCAGGTATGCCTGGAATTTACCTTTCTCCTACCTCTACCTCCCAAGTGCTGGGATTACAGGGATGCACCATTAGGCCCAGTATAAATGGATTTTTTTTTAAGTTTTTAAGGGACTGGAGAGATGGCTCAGTAGTTAGGAGCACTTGCTACCCTTAGAGAAAACCCAACTTCAGGTCCCAGAATTCACACTGGGTGAATGAGCACCTATAACTCCAGCTTTAGGGGATTCAATGGCCTTGCTGGCCTCAGAGGGCACTGCATGCACATGGTGCATATACATATATATAGGTACCCATGTATACACATAAATAAAAATAAATATTAAAAAAAACGTTTGGGGGCTAGAGAGATGGCTCAGAGGTAAAGAAAACTGGCTACTCTTCCAGAGGCCTTGAGTTCAATTTCCAGCAACCACATGGTGGCTCAAACCATCTATAGTGGGATCTAATGCCCTCTTCTGGCATAAAGTTGATAGAGCACTCATATACATTAAATAAATAAATAAATCTTTATAAAAAAGAAGTCTGTTATCACACTGCACATCATAAAAATGTATAATTGTTATATATCAATTAAATAGAAAAAGTCCTGGAACCTATTTCACTTAGTTTATTTTCTCTGTACTTAATTTTTATGTTTTTTTTTCTAAACTACTTAACTGTTTCAAGCTTCAGTTAATTATTTATTTTGAAGGAAAAGTAAAGTTAATGAAAAAAGCTTTTTTTTTCCTTTTCCTAGTCTGTGGTCAGCTGTTAGATGAGGCACAAGTGACTTTGTCCTTCCAAGACTGGCTGGCCAGTGTCACCGAGCGTATCCATCAAACCATGCACTATCAGTTTGATGGTAAGTATGCTGGAAGTAGGAAGCTTCAAAGGGATATGCAATAGTTCTGCTCTGATTCATGGGAACAGTAAGTGAACTCGCGTTCCAAAAACACAGAGCCACAAGAAAGTAAAAGTCAGGCCCAGTGTGGCAGTTGCTGAGGCTGGGAGATTGCCCCGAGTTACAGAGTGAGACCTGCTTTGTTGTTTTAAAGAAGAGTGAAATAGAGGTATAGCTTAATGTTAGAGCATTTGTTGTGCATACACAAGTCTCTGGGTTCAGTCCCCAGTACTAAGAAAAGAAAATAAGATACCCAGATGGCTCGGCAGTAAAGGCACTTGCTGCCAAGCCTGACAACCTGAGTTTGATCCCCAGAACCCATGAGGTAGAAGGAGAGAACCAACTCTCACAAGTTGTCCTCTGACCTCTATGTGGCAACACACCCTCCCCTCCCCCATAAATAAATAAATGAATATAAAAACAACAAACAAGCAAAAGAAGGAAAAAGTAGACATCAAGGTAGAAAGAACTAAAGAATCATTATTAAATAATTATCATTACTGGAGTACAGAACCTGCAAAGTGACTTTAGAGATAGAAGGAAAAAGAACAGCAGATAAAAACTGTTGCCAGCCTAGGTCTTTGTCTTTGCATTTGTGTCTTGTGGGACAGATGTCAAAGTCTTTGCTTTTGTGGTTTTTGTTTTTGTTTTTTTGTTTTGCTTTTCGAGACAGGGTTTCTCTGTAGCTCTGTCCTAGAACTAGCTCTTGTAGACCAGGCTGGTCTCGAACTCACAGAGATCCACCTGCCTCTGCCTCCCAAGTGCTGGGATTAAAGGCGTGCGCCACCACCGCTGGGCATGATGTCAAAGTCTTATATGCATTGTAAATCAAAGCAGGAAGGGAAAGGCTCAAGCAAAGCCTAAACCTGTGCAAACTAACAGTTGTATCTGGTACAGAGCTGAAGAAGGGTGGGGCACACAGGGTGGATCAGAGCAGAGGCGATCATTAGTGCGTGCCCACTGCTGAGCACATTCTAGGTGGATGGGATGGCAGTTCATCTTCTTGGTCTACTTGACTAGATTTGGGTTCATCCAGAAAAACACCACTGAGTGTGTGATGAGGAAGATGACAGATTTTTGACTGAGTGGGTAACACAATCCCATGAGTTGGGATGAAAACAAGAAGTGTAGAAACCAACGCATCTCTCGGCTTTCTTTGTTGTTGTTTTGTTTTGTTTTGTTTTTTGAGACAAGGTTTCTCTGTGTAGCCCTGGCTATCCTGAAACTCACACTGTAGACCAGGCTAACCTTGAACTCACAGATCTGCCTGCCTCTGCCTCCCGAGTGCTGGGTTTAAAGGTGTGTACAATCACGGCCCAGCTCATCTCTCTGCTTTCTGACTTTGGTTGTGATGGGACCAGCTACCTCACACTCTTGCTGTCCATAGCTAGAATCTCTCTTGCCACCCTGACTTCCCTACCATGATGAACCTGTGAGCCCGAACAAGCCCTTTGTTTCTAAGCTGCTTTCGTTGGCGGTTGTTCCAGCAGAGTTCCTAATACAGGTTTCCTAGATTGGTCAGGTAACAAAGAGCTCCATTCTTTTTGAGGTGTTTGAACTAATTGACCCTCAGAATCCACCTAAAAACTGAGTTAGATGGTGTGAACTTTTAATCCCAATGCTAAGAGGGTGGCCAGACCCTCTAGCCTAATTGACAAGCTTGATGAGAGACCCTGTCTCAGAAATCCAGTTATGGAGGAGGGGAGACAGGAACATTGAGATAGCTCAGCAAGTAAAGGCACCTACCACCAAGCTTCATGAGCTGAGTTTGACCCCTGGACTCATCCGTGGTAGACAAGGAGAACTGACTGCTGCAGATTACCTTCTGACACACGCACACCTACACATGTGTGCCATAGCCTGCATGTATTCTCTCTCCCTCTCTCCTCTCTTTCTATCTCTTTCTCTCTTAAAACAAATCAGGACTAGAGTGATGGCTTAGCAGTTAAGAGCACTTATTGATCTTACAATGGATATGAATTCAGTTCCCAGCACCCACATGTTGGCTCCAGATCCCCAATTCCAGGGGATCTGACACCTCCTACTTTCCTCAGGTACATACATAGTACATACACAAACATGCAAACAAAACACTTATATACATAAAATAAATCCTTAAAAAATTTTAAAATAAATAGATGAATTTAAAAAATGTGTTAATAAGCAAAACCACACAGACAGGAACATAGTTCTAAAAAAAAACCTTGAAAGTCACCTTTGACCTCCACACACCTGCAGACAAGTACACATGCACCTGCCTACATAAATGCACACATACATCTTTACACACTAAGTACTAACTAAGTTTTGACATTGGCATTCTACAGTCAGTACAAGTAGGCTATCCAGGAGGTGGTAGTGCATCCCTTTAATCCCAGCACTCAGAGGAGGAGGCAGGTGTATCTCTGAGTTCCAGAACAGCCAGGGAAACCCTGTCTTGAAAAACAAAGCAAAAGACAAAATTGAGTACAGAGTAAAAGTATTTCTATTCTAATTCATCTTTTATTTACTTGTTTGGAGTTTCTGTGTTTTGATCTTTTATGTGTACATGTGTGACTCTGTGTGTGTGCCCCACATTAGTGCAGTTGCCACAGAGGCCAGAAGACAGTGTCAGGCTCCCCAGATCAGGAGTTACAGATGGTTGTGAGCCACTTGTCATTGGTGCTGGGTACCAATGCTCCGATCCTCCGGAGGAGGAGCAAGCATTGAGCCATTTCTCCAACCCACTAATTTATGTTTTTGTTTTTTGTGTTTGAGAGCTATGTAGCCCAGAGTGGCCACAAACTCACAATCCTGCCTCAGCCTCTAAAAATGCTGGGATTATAGAGTGTCCCATTATGCCTAACTCATTTTAATGAATTCTTTAACATTAGAAAAATATTAGATTTATTTAAATGGGTAATTTGCCTGCGCGCGCGCGCGTGTGTGTGTGTGTGTGTGTGTGTGTGTGTGTGTGTGTGTGTGTGTGTGTGTGTGTGTGTGTGTGTGTACCATATGCATGCCTGGTATCTGTGAAGGTCAGAAGAGGTAATCCTCCTGAAACTGGAGTTATAGATGGTTGTGAGCCACCATGTGGGTTCTAGGAACCAAACCTGTGTCTTCTGCAAGAGCAACAAGTGCTCTTTTTTTGTTGTTGTTGTTGTTGTTGTTTTGTTTTTCGAGAAAGGGTTTCTCTGTAGCTTTGGAGCCTGTCCTGGAACTAGATCTTGTAGACCAGGCTGGCCTCGAACTCACAGAGATCCACCTGCCTCTGCCTCCCGAGTGCTGGGATTAAAGGCGTGCACCACCACCGCCCAGCAAGTGCTCTTAAATGTTGAACTAACTCTTCAAGTCAACTAGAGTCTTTTTCTCAGAGCCATGCATGGTGGCACACTCTGTAATTCTAGCACTCATAGGACAGGTTTGAGGTCAGCCTGATCTACATAGTGAGTTAAATTCAAACCAGCCTGTGCTATAGAAAAAGACCATGTCTAAAATATGTCTTTCTTAGGCAGGCGTGGTGGCACATTCTTTTAATCCCAGCACTGGGGAGGCAGAGGCAGGTGGATCTCTGTGAGTTTGTGGCCAGCCTGTTCCAGGATAGCAGGGCTACAAAGAGAAATACTGTTTCAAACAAAACAAAAAAGAGTCTTTCTCTCAGGTGAGCCACAGCTCCGTGCTTATCCATGGAGCTCTAGATGTTTCCTTCTGCCAGGATTAAGAAGAACTCTGAGCTCATGCACCCTCTACAGTCAACTCTGTTGACTTTTTCTTCATCCAAATTAAGAGATTAGGATGTTTTCCCACATTTACTGTGCCGGGAAGCCACAGGTGACTGTACCTGCCACACTCAAACCCTGTAGTCTTTAGCACTCATGGTTCTGACCATGCAGGTGAGAGCAGCCTCCTGCTTTGTTTAGACATGAATGCAGCTGGCAAGTGTCTGGGCATGGAAGGCAGGAGTTAATCAAATGGACAAGCCCATCAGAGGCCCCTCAGCTCTACTTCAGTGTTTTCAGTTCATATGCCTTTCAGTGGGAGAAGTCTACTCTGGTAGTGGTTACACAACTAGCAATCTGAAGTCATTTTTGGTGGAGAATAGTTGTGTTATGAGCAAGGGATGAAGGGCAAGGCTGATGCAGTCCTTGGCTCATGAAATCCCATTAGCCTTTTTGCTTTTGAATAAAGAAACCTCGGGTATTATTATTATTATTACATCTTATTTTGTTGGGGGAAGGGAACATTTATGTCATGGTCAATGTATGTCAGAAGACAACTTGCAGGAGTTGGTTCTCCCTTTCCACCATGTGGGTTTCATGAATTGAACTCAGGTTATCAGGCTTACGGCAGATACCCTTACACATTGAACTGTCTCCCCAGCCCACAGCAGGTTCTTTTGATTACTGCCCCATTCATTCCTTTCCTTTTCCCTCTCCTTGCACACTAAGAAAACAACCAAGTTTCCTTTAATAACATCCTTCCTTTTTCTGCAGGTAAACCAGAACCCCTGGTGTTCCACATTCCTCAGTCCTTTTTTGATGCCTTGCAACAGAGAATATCCATAGGAAGTGCAAAAAAGCGGCTCCCCAACTCCACCACAGGTGCGGAGTCTCCCTAGGAAGAGCAATAACAATTGTGTGGAAAAATCTACATGGGACTTTCAGGGTTAGCACATCTGGGTGTGTCACTGGAGCATGAAACCTGCGGTAATTAGCTCTTAGAACAGTGGCAAACCCTCTAAAAGCAGATACTTTTCCCAGTAAGTGTGAATGGAAACATTCAGGAAATGTAAACCTCTTAAATGACCAGCAAAGACTGTTTAATACTTCTAGGTGTGCTACAGTTTCCACAAAAACATTGAAGGCCCAGTGGCCAAAAACCTAAAGGAACATTAACAAATATGTCATCAGTATGCAAATGGAACTGAGGTTCCACTCTCCCAAACATGATTGCTTACCAGCTTCTTTGAGAGCATTTGTGTCAAACTCACAGAAGTCCAGAGGGGAGCTTTCCAAAACCTGGTCTGGAGGAAATATTTCCAGTAGAACACTAAGAATATAATTCTGCCAGGCGGTGGTGGCGCACACCTTTAATCCCAGCACTCGGGAGACAGAGGCAGGTGGATCTCTGTGAGTTTGAGGCTAGCCTGGTCTATAAAGTGAGTCCAGAACAGCCTGGGCTATTACACAGAGAAACCCTGTCTCGAAAAACAAAATTATAGAATAAAATAAATAATAACTAATATAATTCCAACCTGGCACCTTTCATCACAGCACTCAGGAGGCAGAGGCACGCCGATCTCTTGAGTTCGAGGCCAGCCCGCTGTGCAGAGCAAGTTCTAGGACAGCCAGGGCTGCTGGAAACTCTGTCTCAAACAAAACAAAAGTAAATAAAAATAGAATATAATTCCTTAGCAAATACTGTTAGAATGAGCCTCCACCAGTAAGATTAGAACTTTAGAAAGTTGCTGTAGGAAAACAACAGCAACTAAAAACCCAAAAACCTTGTGTTAGTTACTGTTCTGGTTGCTGTGTCAAAATATCCCAAGAATGCAACTTAGTAGAGAAAGGTTTATTTTGGCTCATGATGAGGAATTGATGGCAGCAGGAGGAAGCAGGGAGAAATGAACGCTGATGATCAGCTTGCTCTCTCCTTCTTACTCTGTTAAGGACCCTAACCCACAGAATGGCACCATCCATATTTAGATGTGGTCTTCCCACCTCAGTTAATCTATTACTCCCTGAAAAACACACTCAGAGGCTGTTTCCATGTTGATTTTAAATCCCATCAAGTTGACAGTACTAACAATCATAAGACCACCTGTTAGTAACTTGACACCAAAGCACATCACTATAAACCTTGACATTCACCTCTGGTTTCCATAGGTACATGGCCATCTTATTATACAGAATACATCCAGTTCAACGTCCTAAGTTCACATAGGCGCTAACATTTCCAACGGGTCTCATCTAAGACTCGTCAGTCTTGTGACCAGCTATTAATGGGAACCAAGTTATATCTGTTACGTTATAGCATAGAATCCCTGTGAGATGGGGCATACCCATTTGGGGCACACCCAAAAATGGGAAAATTGGGGCATAGCAAGGAATAATTGGATAAAAGCAGGACCAAACCCCTTCAGGGCAACACCAAATTCTATACTTTCATGTTGGGTATCTGGAAGTCCAAAGGGCCTGGGGAGCCCCACCCCCACCAGCTCTGTTGCCTCCCTCTTGAGACAGCTCCATTCCATGTCTACAACTTTCCACCAGGAATGTTTCATGGTCCTGCTCTCATCAACATCCTGGGTTCTCCATTGCAACTTGGGCTTTACCTTAACACCTGTACCCAGTAGCCTCTCAGGAACACCACTCATGCCAACTTTGCCTTCAGTGGCTCTCTGGAACCATTGCACAAGACTCCATGGCTGCTTCTGTCATTTATTTTTAATGCCTGCAAAACCAATACCGACTTATGATGAGCCTGGCCTCCTTCAACCTCAGCTGCAATGGCTATTGCGTGCCGACTCTGGGGAACTCTGGGGAACTCTGGGCAGTCATTTTGAGAGGGAACCCTTTCTATGGCATCCTCAGTTTAGACTATGCTTTCTAGTGAGTTTGCACTTTCGCGAGGTGGAGACTTTGTTATTTGTGGTCTTGCCCTTAAGAGCCCTTTCCTGTTGTCCCAGTGCAGAGTGCCATGTTTGTTTCTAATGGCTCTAACCCAAGTTACAGCTGCTTTCAATCCTGCATTATCTCTAATGTTAAACTTGCTCATGCTCTTTTTCCTTGACAAACTGCACATTTTTCATAAATGTTCTGCTCCTTTTTTGTACTTTCTCCCTGGGGACCTGGATAAGCAGTAAGTGGAAGCCATGAAATGTGGTCTGAATGCCATCCTGTCTTGAGATAACTAGTAGTCCATTCCTTTTGAATCCAGACTCACTCAAGCTCATGGGACACAGGCAAAATGTAGCCAGTTTCTTTGCTTGATATATAACATGAATGCCTAACTGGCCCAGTTCCTGATAGTCTTCTTTCCTCTCTAAAAGCACATAATCCAGGCCTCTCTTGGTACTCTGGACTCCCACAGTCCCCTCCAGAATGGCCCATCAAGCCCTGCTTACAGCACTCTAGGGCTTCTCTAGCCCACAGAGCCAAACTCTTCCGTTTTCCTCAAATAAACCAATTCCAGAGGCCTATGAATGACATAGGTTCATCAAATCAACAGCCTTGATTCTTAATGTTTCTGTATTAGTTACTTGTTGCTGTGACTATACTTTTACAGGAAGTAATTTAAGAAAGGAAGATTTGCCGGGCAGTGGTGGCACACACCGTTAGTCCCAGCACTTGGAAGGCAAAAACAGGTGGATCTTTGTGAGTTTGAGACTAGCCTGGTCTACCAGAGCTAGTTCCAGGACAGGCTCCAAAGCTACAGAGAAACCCTGTCTCGAAAAACCAAAAAAAAAAAAAAAAAAAAAAAAAAAAAAAAAAAAAAAAAAAAAAAAAAAAAAAAAAAAAAAAAAAAAAAAAAAAAAAAAAAAAAAAAAAAAAAAAAAAAAAAAAAAGAAAGAAAGAAAAGAAAGGAAGGTTTGGGGCCAGAAAGATGGCTCAGTGGTTTTGGGAGCACTGGCTGCTTTCCAGAGGTCCTGAGTTCAATTCCCAGCAACCACACGGTCACTCACAACCATCTATAATGAGATCTGGAGCCCTCTTATGGCCTACAGGCATACATGCAGACAGGATAGAACACCATATACATAATAAACATAAAAAAAAAAGGTTTTAGGCAAGGCGGTGGTGGGCGGATCTCTTTGAGACCAGCCTGGTCTACAGAGCAGATTCCGGGACAGCCGGTGACACTCAGAGAAACTCTACCTTGAAAAACAACCAAAGAAAAGGGAAAAGGGGGTTCTTTTTGCTTCCCATGTGAGGGGTTGCAGTCAGTATGGTAGAGAAGACATGGCACCAGGAAAATGAAGCAGCAGGTCACACTGGCTGCAGCTAGGAGAGAGAGGTTAGTCCTGGTGCTTAGCTTGCATCCTCCCTTCTATTCAGTTTGGGACCCTGTCTTAGTTAGGGTTTCTGTTGCTGTGAAGAGACACCATGACCACTGCAACTCTTATAAGGAAAACACTTAATTGGGTGGCTCACAATTTTAGAGGTACATCATTATCACCATGGTGGGACATGATAATGTGCAGGCAAACATGGTGCTGGAGAAGGAGTTGAGAGTTCTACGTCTTGAACCACATGCAGCAAAAGGAGTCAACCCTGGGTGTAGCTTGAGCATAAGAGACCTCCAAGCCTGCACCTACAGTAATCCTTTCTCCAACAAGGTCACACCTCCTAATAGTGCCATTCCCTGTGAGCTTATGGGGGGCCAATTACATTCAAAGTACCACATGTACCAACCCATGGAGTGATGCCACCCACAGTTAGGGTGGATCTTCCCCCCTCAGCATAATTAAGAAACTGCCTTATACACCTGCCTAGAGATTTGTGTTCTGTTGTTGATTCTAAATCCAAAGAAGTTGACCTTCAGAATTAACCATTATGCCAGGCACATGCTTTTAATCTCAGCATTCAAGTGGCAGAGGCAGGAGTGTGAGGCCAGCCTCCTAAACATAACCAGGCCAGTCAAGGGTACAACGGGAACCACATCTCAAAACACCAGCAAACAAAAGATTACCCATCGCAAATTTCTTAAACACCCCATACCTTGTGTAAGGGAGATTTTATTTTTAGAATAACTTTTTAGAAATAAAGGGAAAAATGGGTGGAGAGAGAGCTACCAGGTGGTCAGAAGCCAAAAGTGGTTACAACTGGAAAGCAAGGGTGTCTCTTCAGTAAGTTGTCATTTAGTAAGTCCACTCTTGAACAGCGCAAGCAGTGAGTTCACGGTTCTCTGAGACCCAGAGACCTTCTTCCTCATAGCTTATCTATCTGGTTTTGATGCCCTGAAACTAGAGGCCTCATATACAGTAATGTTAATCCCCAGCTGTGCCGCGGGCCCTCTGGTAGAGCGGCTTTAATCCCACATGCAGGTGGTGGGCAGGCAGTCATCCTTTAAAGGACTGATTTGACACATTAGATCTCATGTCGTAAGAGGTTTTCAGAGTAGAGTACCCTGCACATATCTCTTCCAAACATAGGAACAGTAGTGCAGGCGCCTGGGTACATCCTAGCACTACAGAAAAGAAACATGTAAACAAGTTTCTAAGGTCTAGTGAGCATGCTGAAGAACCCACGGAGACTTCTGTCGTGGAGCTCCTTATCATTTAGCTGGTCAGCATCTGCCAGACTGTTACACACTTGCAGAACAAGTAGAATTTCAGGCCTGTGAGGAGAATGGTGCACTGCCGTGAAAGACACCGAGTGACAGGCACCCTGAGAGGATGTCGCTGTCTGGTATTGAAGTTTGTTCCTTCCTTTTCACTGCAGCTTTTGTTCGAAAAGATGCCTTGCCACTGGGGACCTTTTCCAAGTACACCTGGCATATCACTAATATTCTGCAAGTTAAACAAATTTTAGACACCCCCGAGGTAAGAGTTGATTCCTCAGGAGCTGTGTGTGTGTGTGTGTGTGTGTGTGTGCGCGCGCGCGCGTGCACATGCGGGTACATACATATGCACATTTGTGGGTGAGGCTAGAGGTTCACATTAAGTGTATGGTTTTTTTGTTTTTCGAGACAGGGTTTCTTGTGTAGCTGGTCTGTCCTGGGACATTAGGTATCTTTTTTTTGGCGGGGAGGGTTCAAGACAGGATTTCTCTGTGTAACAGTCCTGCGTGTCCTGGAATTCGCTCTATAGACCAGATCTCGAACTTACAGAAATCTCCCTGCCTCTGCCTCCCAAGTGCTGGGATTAAAGGTGTGCACCCCCATTGCCCAGCTAAATGTCTTTCTTTTCTTTTGCTTTCTTCCTTTCTTTCTTCCTTTCTTTTTTATCTTTATTGGTTTTTTTGAGGCAGGGTTCCTCTGTGCTGGGAGTAAAGTTGTGCACCACTACTGCCTGGCAAGACCTGGTTTCTCATTGACCTGAAACTCAACCAATTCAGTCTCGCTGCCCGACAAGCCCCAGGGTCTGGGGGTCAAGCTGTCTCTTCTGCCCCTCCTTGTTTTTTGAATCAGTGTCTTTCTTTGGCCTTGAGTTCACCAATTAGGTTAGGCTGGCTAGCCTGTGAACTCCAGGGTTCCACATATGTCTTCAGCACTGAAATTACAAACAAGTCCCAGCACACATGGCTTTCTAGGGACAGAATTGAAATTCAGGTCCTCCTGGTGCATGCTAAGCACTTTACTGACCAGGCCATCTCCCCAGCTCTTGAAATTCATTTTCTCATGGAAAGGGTTGTTGAGACATAGTCTGTATAGATCTGAGCCTAATTTCGGTAGGGATTCATGCTTAGACATAGTCTGTATAGATCTGAGCCTAATTTTGGTAGGGATTCATGCTTTCGGAAGTGTCTTAAAGGCCAGTGAGATGACTAAGCAGGTAAAGTTTGACATAAAATGGGCTGGTGGTAATCCTTTCAATCCCAACACTAAGATGGAGGCAGATTCAGACTTCAAAAGTCTAAAGTCATTCTCAGTTGCATATCAAGTTAGAGGCCAGCCTCAGTTGTATGAGATGGTATTTAAAAACAAAACAAAACACAAAACTACCACCTTTGGGATCAGAAAGCAGGATTTGGGGCCATGCATGGTGGTGAATGCCTTTAATCCAAGCACTCAAGTCAGAGACCAGCCTGGTCTACATGGTGAGTTCCAGACCAGTCCAAGCTACCAAGTAAGACCCTATCTCAAAAAAAAACAAAAGAAAGAAAAAGCAGGATTTTCCTTATGAATTAATTAATGATCTCCTGGTATCTATGAAGACCCTAAACTTCACTGATTGACACTAGAAAGGATATTAATAATAGTGAATCACTGGGTCCAGTGTAATTAAGTTATCCTCCCCAAACTGTAGTTTGACCTCTATCTATTGTTGTCTTTCACCAGGGACACACTGGATATTTTACTGCATTTTCCAATTTATTTATCTGCTCTGTGTGACATGTAGAGGGCAGAAGACAATTTGTAGCAGTCGGCCCTCCTTTCACTCTGAGTTCTGGGGTTGACTTCGGTTGTCGGCCTTACCGGGCACCATTACCAGCCCAGCCACCCATCTCACAGGCCCTACACTGTGCACAAACAAAACAGTTTGTTGAAGTAGATCTGAAATTTTGACAGCCTTTTCCCATCTGACAGAAGTTGACTATTTCAGAAACCCCTACATAGTGTGACTCTGACACATGCAGGTTAATTTAGCCAGGCTTAGCAGCTCATACTTAAAATTCTGGCACTTGGCGGGGGGCAGAGGCTCAAAAACAACAAATACAAAAAGATTAGGTTAACACGAAAGCATCATTGTGCTCAGAAGTAAGGTTTTGATGGCTGCACAGCTTAGGTGTGAGCCCTAGAACAGCCCTAGAGCAGCCCTGAAGGCACTTGGATAATGTTAAATCCAGCTTCTAGCCTAAAGCAGTGGCATTCAGGAAGGCACAAAGCCCCCAAGGCTACATGAGGGGCAAGAGCTCTGCTGCCTGGGCACTTGTTCCTGAGTGTCCTTTGCTGTCTGGCCCGTCCTCCATCCACCTGGCACTGATATCTACTGTGTTTTTCAAAAAAAAAAAAAAAAGGCACTGATTTGCTCAGGTCATTAGTAAAGTGGCTGAATCCCAAGGACAGTGAAGTACCAGGATGTGAGATGAGCAGAATGCTCCTGTTGGGGGAATAGAGGGCCTGTGCCAGCTGTCACTGATGGTGGATAGCTGATGGCTTCAGTCCACACATGGTTTGCCTGGGATTCAAATGAGAGAAAAAACACAGCTGATGTAAGGAAATACTTGAAAATACCAAAGAGGAGATGGTGTGATGGTTCAGAGTAGAGCACCAGCTCTGTAAGCACAGGACCCCAGTTCAAATCCTCAGCACCATGGTTTTCTTTTTTAAGATGTCTTTATTCTAAACAGTGTTCTGCCTGCATGTATACCCAGTTGACAGAAGAAGGCACCAGATCGCATTACAGATGGCTGTGAGCCACTCTGTGGTTGCTGGGAATTGAACTCAGATCTCTGCAAGAGCAGCCTGTGCTCTTAACCTCTGAGCCATTTCTCCAACCCAGTATCCACCCATGTTTAAAAAAATAAAAGAGAAAGAAAAACTGGGTATGGCCACACAGGCCTGTAAGTCCAGCATTATGAGAATTGGAAACAGGTTTTGGGGGGTTTGATGGCCTCCAGCCCAGCTCCAGGCTCAGTGAGAGACCCTGTCTTGAGGTTCAGAGTGATAGAATATAACCCTTCATCCTCCTTTGGTCACTCTGTGTGCATATATAGGCACATATATCTGCACACATATTCACATATACAATACATACATACAGGCTGGAGAGATGGTTCAGTGGTTAAGAGCACTGACTGCTCAGCTGAGCATTGGTAGTGCACACCTTTAATCCCAACACTCAGGAGGCAGAGGCAGGCCAGCCTAGTCTACGAGAGCTAGTTCCAGGACAGGTCCCAACGCTGCAGAGAAACCCTGTCTCGAAAAACTTAAAAAAAGAAAAAAGAAGACGACGACAAAGAAGAAGCAGCAGCACTGGTTGCTCTTCCAGAGGTCCTGGTTCATTTCCCAGCACCTACATGGTGGCTTTTCTGGCATAAAGGCATACATGCAGATAAAGCGCTCATCACATATAAATAAATAGATCTTTAAAAACACACACACACATACATGGATTACAAAATAAATATTTGTAAAAGAATGTACAAAAGAAAGCTTATTGATTTGCCTACCCTTAAAAGAAAAAGAATATCGTGGGTCTGAGAGATGGCTGGTAGGTTAAAAGTATTGGTTGTGCTTCTGGGGACCCAGGTTCAGTTCTCAGCACCCACATGGCCACTCACAAACACTATGTAATTGTAATTGTGTTCAATTACAGCTTCAGGGAATCCAGTGTTCTTCCTTCTTCAGCTACCCAATACATGGGAAGTATACATACACTCTGCCAGATCCCAGACAAACCTGTGACAAGTCTCCGTCTGGACCCGTGGCTCCTCCCAGCACTTCTCACCCCACCCTCTATCCCAAACTCTCCAACCCAGGGACTCTCTTTCCTATATAACTCAGCCATTTTGGCTACACTTTCTTGGTGTTGCTTTTGGTTCTCTTAGTTTCCATGTGCTCTTGGTGCTCTTGCGCCCTGCCCCACCTGCTCTTTTCTTCTCTCGCTCCCCACCCCCTCTTTCCATGACCTGGTTCAGTCTGGACCTGTACAGCTATCTCTGGCTGTTCTCTTCCATATCTACACTACACCCTTCTCCTCAGCCATGCCTAGAAGCAGTCATGTCCTCATTTTCATTCACACACACACATATAAATAATAAGAGTGGTGGGGGGGGGGTCATGGGGTTTTTTATTGTTGTTTTGGTTTTTTATTGGGGGGGACAATGTTTCTCCTGGCTGTCCTGGAACTCCCCTTGTAGACCAGGCTGCCCTTGACCTCACAGACATCCGCCTGCCTCTGCCTCCTGAGTGCTGAGATTAAAGGCATGTGCCACCACCACCCAGCTAAGATTGATATTTTTAAAAGATAAAAAGAAACATAAGAGACTTATTGGCACCCAAGATGCATGAATTTCAAGTTGTCTGTCTCCCTTTCTTACCCACCCGTATCTGTGTCCAGATGCCCCTGGAAATCACTCGGAGCTTTATCCAGAACCGGGATGGTACTTACGAGCTGTTTAAATGCCCTAAAGTGGAAGTGGAGAGCATCGCGGAAACCTATGGTCGAATAGAGAAGCAACCAGTGCTGAGACCTTTGGAGCTGAAAACCTTCCTCAAAGTTGGTAAGTGACTTTGAGGAGCATCCCTCCCTTGAGGGTCACCCTTTCTCGGTGCTGCAGAGACTCTGAATCTCCTCCTCAATCATGCACTCACTTCGTCAGAGCCTGCAAAAAGGCTCTTGTCTCTTCTTAGCTGGTGCTTCATGAACTGCTAGCAGCTGGAATACGTGAACCATGGCAGATAATGAAAGAATCAGTGAAGTTCCCTGCAGCCCTCCCAACTCAAAGCAGCATTACAGTTACTTTCATGTAAACCTCTCCAGAGTCTTACCGTGTAGCCTGGTCTGGTCTGAAACTCAACAAGTAGACTGAATGGAAAAAAAGGAAATGAGAAATGAAGGATATGATTACCCCCTAGGTGTGGTGCAGGAGAAGGTTTATCATAAATGAAAGGGAGAGCATAGCCAGAGGCAAGGACATCGGGGAGAGTCCAAAGTGAACAGGACTTTTAGTTGGGCCTTGTCGGGGGAGCCAGGAGAGTAAAGGGTAAAGAAAGGGCTGGGTAACCAAAATGGCTGGGCTATATAGGGAAAGACAACTGAGGGAAGAGCAGCCTAGCCCCTGGACTGGAGACTGGTAGATGGGGATGCCAGACAGGCCCTGTAATAGGTAGGAACTGAGAGATGATGAGAGAACCTGGCAGCTGGTCCGATTTGATATGTTAAATAGGCACCTTAGCCATTTTTCCTTGGGTTTAAGACCTAACATAGACCAAGCTGGCTTTGAATTCAAGACCTGCCTGCCTCTGCCTCCCAGTGCTCAGATTATGATACTATGTCTTGCTAGACTATTTATATTAAAAGTTATTTTAAAGTTTCTAAAACATGAACTTATACCTTAGCTTCTTTCCCCCTTGATCGTACACCACTCTCCATGTATATACGCAATGTTAGTTTTCAGTTTTTTCTTTACATGTATGTATCTCTGTTTATGTGCATACATCTACTACATGCATGTATGTGGAGATTAGGAGGAATCAGTTGTCTCCACTAGGTTCTGGGCCTTGAACTCAAGTCATCTGGCTTAGTGGAATATACCTTTACTTGCCAAGTCATCTCTATGGCCCTTCCTGAAAAGAAAAATTATGTGTATGTATTTATATTTGTGTTTGTGTAAGTGTTTTCCATTTGTGAGTACCCATGGGTGCCAGAAGAGACTCCCTTTGAGCTGGAGTTACAGATGGTTGGGATCCATCCAGTGTGAGTGCTGGGAACTAAACTCAGATCTTCCAAAACAGCAATAGATTCTAACTATGGAGCCCATCTCTTCTTCCCATAATATTAAATTTTTCTTTTTTTTCTTTTTCTTCCCCATGATATTTATTGAGCTCTACGTTTTTCTCTGCTCCCCTCCCTGCCACTCCCCTCCCTCCTTCAACCCTCCCCCAAGGTCCCCATGCTCCCAATTTATTCAGGAGATCTTGTCTTTTTATACTTTCTACTTCCCACGTAGATTAGATCTATGTAAGTCTCTCTTAGTGTCCGTATTCTTGTCTTAATTCTCCGGAATTGTGATTTGTAAGCTGGTTTTCTTTGCCTTATGTTTAAAAACCACCTATGAGTGATTACACGTGATAATTGTCTTTCTGTGTCTGGGTTACTTCACTCAAAATAGTGCTTTCTGATTCAATCCATTTTCCTTCAAAATTCAAGCTGTCTTTATTTTTTTCTACTGTGTAGTACTCCATTGTGTAAATGTACCACATTTTTTTTTATCCATTCTTCGATCGAGGGGCATTTAGGTTGTTTCCAGTTTCTGGCTATGACAAATAAAGCTGCTATGAACATAGTTGAGTACATGTCCTTGTGGCACGATTGAGCATCTTTTGGATATATACCCAAAAGTGGTATTACTGGGTCTTGAGAAAGGTTGTTTCCTAATTTTCTGAGAAATCGCCACACTGACATCCATAGGGGTTGTACCAGCTTGCATTCCCACCGACAATGCAGAAGTGTTCCCTTTTCTCCACAACCTCTCCAGCATAAGTTGTCATCAGTGTTTTTGATCTTGGCCATTCTTACAGGTGTAAGATGGAATCTCAGAGTTGTTTTGATTTGCATTTCTCTGATGAATAAGGATGTTGAACATTTCCTTAAGTGTCTTTCAGCCATTTTAGATTCCTCTGTTGAGAGTTCTCTGTTTAGGTCTGTGCTCCATTTTTTTTTTATTGGATTATGTGTTCTTTTGGTGTCCAATTTCTTGAGTTCCTTGTATATTTTGGAGATCAGACCTCTGTCTGATGTGGGGTTAGTGAAGATCTTTTCCCATTCT